>DWPT01000457.1:0-24259 GCA_018251895.1 Agathymus mariae mariae
CGGGGTCGCTGACTGGACGGTTCGATCTCCCACCCTAGCCGCCCACAACCCCGGAAGCCCCCTTTTAGTCGCCTCTTGCGACAGGCAGGAGATACCGTAGCCCTATTCTGTTCCCGAGGTACAGAGACAGATAATGCAACATCTAGATAATATTTAACAAGCAACTTATGTGAGAACAAAGGCAGTTTTGCGCAGCTCGTAGACAAACTAATAAATTGCAGCCATCGACACATTTCACAATCCGATTCAAATCCCATAGGAATTTTCTATCAACTTATAAACACATTTTCACTTTAATATAAATCCTTCCAAGAATATAAAAGATTGTCCGTTACTTTTGTTGCGACTTGGGTAAGCTTTTAGCAATTTATGATAACGGTACTAGTAAATAATCACGCTTGCTGTGTTTGCATCCGTGACGCTGTGCCCAGATTGTTGCGTCGTATTTATAAATAGCGTGCAGTACAGTGGTTATATAAAGTTAGCTAAGAACTGAAGTGGTCCGAGTAACAATAATTTAATTATGTCACTTTTTGGACTTATTGATTATAAAAATTGTTGGAAAATATTATTAACATTATAAATAAGGAAGAAAATTAAATTTTCTGCGATTTATTATGTAGATGGGTAATACTGATTTATGGAGAAGGTAATATCTGGAACTATTGAATCGCTTCAAAACTATTTTCCTATTAACTAGCTTCATTATTATGAGTAACATATAATGAAAAAAAATTTGCTTTTAATGGCATTTTTATAATTAAACTAAACTAGCGGTGATGTGATGTATATTACAGTCACAAGACTATTAACATGACAGTAGGTAATAAGAAATCGTAAGATATTTTTACTACAGAATATACGTATTAGATATCTCGTAAAGTATGGTGACACCAAAAAATATATATTATTTTATCCATTAGCTATTATTATTTATTTTTTAGTAGCAAAACAAAACCTCCCGCCTTTGGTTCTTTAGTCATTAGTAGCAGCCATGACGAAATGGCATGACTTTTGTTGGATGATATATTTTCAAATTAAATAGCTTTTCCAATAATGAATGCTCATAAATATTACGTAACAAACATTCAGAGAGAACTTAATTTTAACTCAAATACAACAAAGTTATGGTAAGCTAACAAAAAAATATTTGTAAGCGAACATTCTTACGAATACATTCGCCCTTTTTATCTTTGTTAACTACGGAAGAATCTTCCATTTCTTCATAATTACATTGCAATAAATTTCAGGGCAGATCGTTATACTCTGATATAAAATCAATCTGCAATCAATTATTTAATTAATATAAATTAAATGTCTTTCGTAAATGTTATATATATAGGTATTAATAACAAATAATGATGAACGCCTACAAGCTCACACCCCCGCACTAGGATTTCCTGTGTTGCGGGGGCATAAATATGAACGTACACAAATATGACATTACAAACATCCAGGACCCGAGAACAATCATTTATCTGTCACATAAATGTCTGCCGTGGAATCGAACCCGGGACACTTCGCCCGGCAGGCAGGATCACTGCGTCGTCTAAATATACGTATTAAGAAATTAAAGGAGAGGTATGTCTTTTGAGATTCTAGCGCAATAAAACTTCAGTAGTCAATTGACGTGAACGGGAAGCTACGGGGATCTTCTTTGTTTTCACCAGTCCTTCCCTGCACATTCCCGTCACAATCAAGCAAGGTACCTTCTTGGGTTGGCGACCAGCAACCCCAATTTTAACCTCCGGAAACCTCGTCACCCTTTTTTGGACTATTAACGACCGAGACCTAAGGGTAAGGGACCTAAGTATTCCGCTCACCTTATTTCTCCAGATCCCGTCCAGCAGATCTTCACTACTAGTTTCATTAAATAGATCCTAACATATGTATACCAAGTTAATACAATACAAAGGCGTATTCTGTAAAAATAACTGACAATTGAATCACGGGCTGTGCCCTCAGAATATTATTACGGTGTCAATATAGCCTACAGTACTGTGACGAACCTAACGAACAATAAAGTAAGTGGCGTGGCAGTCAACACTAATTTTAACTCCTAATTCACACACAATATTTTAAAAATAAATAACACTGCTCTAGCAAGTACAATGTTGTTTGATACAAAGTGGATACACTGGCGTATTAGACTTCTCCGTACAGCCGCTGGTTATGACGCTATCTGCTCCAAAAGTAGTTCCTGCCTCGATTTTCAGCCGGAGGTGAAATTTTGAATAGTAATGTACATAGATGTTACTGGTGCTTTAAGCTCATTTTACAACTAAAGTAAAACGAAAGCACTATAAGAACGTAAAACAATGCTTTAAGAGACTTGTGATATCCTCGAACTCTGTCATCCTTCAATACTGAAGAAACGAGGCAATAGAGATAGGTCCATCTCGTTTACCACCTAGTTAAATCTGAAAGGTACTCGAAAACGTGGCGAAATTTTTTGCTTCCCTTCGTAATTACCACCATACTTCAAGAATATACGCTGGAGTGTAGGTGTTAACGAGCAGGTTTCCCAGGTGCTCGTCTTTTCCGCAACGCCTCGACTGGAAATATTATTTCAATCATTCATTAAT
The DNA here is from genome assembly GCA_018251895.1 of Agathymus mariae mariae. Classification (NCBI taxonomy): domain Eukaryota; kingdom Metazoa; phylum Arthropoda; class Insecta; order Lepidoptera; family Hesperiidae; genus Agathymus; species Agathymus mariae. The sequence continues at coordinate 2,586 of DWPT01000457.1, forward strand.
TTCTTTAAAATACTATTTTTTCCTTACTTGTTCTATTTTTAATCTGATTTAAAGACTGAAAGCAGTTGTCAAACAACAATATGAACAACATTGTTACACAAATCAAACAGACCAATACCTTTGCTCTATATTCCGTACAAGGCCAAACAACTGTGCTCACGGCACAAAAAGATTGAGGTTCATATAAAGGTAAGGTTATTTAGTTTCCGTGCATACAGTGCCGGTTGTTTACGCCACGTTAATAACAAGTAAACGTAAAATTACGTGAAGTTTTATACACCTTTGATTATTCTAGTACTAAAATTCATGTAGAATATTAAAGGTAGGAGCTGCCGAATTTGAGGAAGGATGTCATAAACATGCCAAATATATACCAGCTTATAGTGTTACGAGAAGAATACCTCGGTCAATGTCTCCTGGCTTGTAGATATATATTTCTTTCGCAACATTGTTTCGAGGAGGTAAGCGGAGGATATTGTAACCTCGTTCAATGTCTCTGGTCGTTTGAACACGAACGCCGCTCTTCAATTACATCAACAAGCTACCTCAAATTTTATTTACAAATTATATGAATAAAGTTAAACTAAATAAAATTTATAAATTGAAATAGGTGTGCATATAATTCGGCCCCTGTATTTAAATACCCAAGATGTTGGGAGCATTTCCTCGCTGCGTAGCAATGATTATACGCTGATTGGGAAGGCCTCCAGCTTGAGGACTGCATGTCCTATCTTTCAGCTATTTTATAATGTCCCGGGCTAAGAATCTCGACTCCGAAAGTCTCGTTTTTATTTAAACATCTATATTTTAATGCCCAAATCCGAGACTGTAGGATCAAAGTATTAAATAATGATAAACAAAATTAAGTTATGCTTTTGTTCTAATGTTATTTGCTCTTAAATCCTCTTAATAAATAGAGAACCTAAAAATTGATAATTATTTAATAAAACTAAAATAGTGTTGAATTGTGTTTGTAATTTTTAATGTCAAGTACCACTTCTTACCGTATTACCTTACTTATCTTACCGTAAATTATACGGTATAAAATGTACCTAAACTCTAACTCTCAACTTAGTGGCACTAATGTTACAAAAGTTAATCTTTGAGAAGAAACTCAATCCTCTGTCATTCTCTCAAATCAAATTTGCAAGGAAATCAGCAAAGCTTTGACAAAATACGGGTTTATTTTATTTTACCCAAAGGGCCCAAAATAAACCAATCCTGTTGAGAATTTAAGTATATATACAAAAAAGGGACCGACAGACAAAATTGCCTCTTTTATGAGTGGAATTTCGAAAATTCCATTGTTAGTACAAATCTACTTTATAAATGTTTCTTGCTATCAAACTTTTTAGATTCTAACTGCAGCCACATCAGCTGGTAATTAATGGACCGTGAAGTGGGAAAGATAAAATTAATTAAGATATTGGGAATTATCAAGAGGAGAATGATTAGCTTTCATAAGTTACTGCGTTCAACCTCTATAGGCTTCTCTCTAGGCTTCATCACCAGTTAATCACCATGTATTAATCATTGCTTAATAGATTCCATAAACATGATATTTGTGAATCGAATGTAATTTCGCAAAAACCTTTATGAAACCAAACGGTTGACTCCCGCTTCGTTTCTGGATTGAGCTAACTCATTGTTGTTATTAGTAAACTTGTATTAAATCACTTGTGAGCTTACAGAATCATGTGAGATTATAGAATTACCGTGACTACAATCAAAGCTGATATGGTGATCAAAACTCAAAATTATTTGTAAGCTCTTGGGAAATTAGATATCAGTTTGTGCATACATTTTAACATTTCTTACCAATTGTTCACTCCCTAATGGCACGGGTAACACGAGATTTTCTTCGTGGTGTTGTTGAACTTAACGTTACAATGTACATATTTGCTTTTACTTGTATGGATCTAGATACAAAAATAAGTGTCCATAAAACGCGCGTTGAACGAAATCATTTCATCAATTAAATTACGAATTCATTATGAGAAATCGTACAAGCAACCAGTAATTATAAAAAAAAAACATCCAACCCTCCATAGTTTTTTGCTGCGGTGTTGCGGACGCTGACGTCACGTTTCTGTCTCGCCAATTGAGTGCGTTTTATTTTTAAATTTCCATGACATTTTTTGTACTTTTCATTCATTAATATTGGTCTGTATAAGACTTTTAAATATAAAATAATATTAAAAGTTCACCATTCACTAAATATTTGAACGTTATGCATGTTCTCTATGTGCTGTAACAATCAAGGTGCGATATGTGAACATAATAAAGATATTTACTGTATCTCTACAAGTGATTATTTTATAAATAATAATAACAAAATAAACGTATACACACTCACAACCCCTACTACTATTACCTGTGTTGCGGGTGGCATTGACATACACAAATATGCTATTTAAGCACCCATGGCCCGATAACAAACAAAAAATTATTAATGAAGGTCCTTTTCGTGTCGTTGGGAGTTTCAAATAATTATAACAGTCATGTCACTGACGAGGAAAATGGAAATGTTAATTTTCCACATTCAATATTTGAAGTCACTATTATGCTCGGTTAACTAGTTGAAAAAGCTTCACGCGCCTGATTCCCTACCAACCAACGAGGCAGCGATGACTAGCTAAAGAATGGAGGCTCAGCTGGTGATCGTACAAACGGTTATCATGCGATTCTAATCTAAATATGTTCTATTCTAAATATGTTACAGACGTTGAATGAATGCAAAAATTTTAACACATCTTTATTCAAGTTCGATGGAGCATACATTAAGTTTTAACTTGTTCTTTATATGTAATAAATGGTTCTCGCACTTCCATCTTCGGTGACAATGGGTCGGTATAGAACACGGCATGAATGATTTAATAACAAAGTGGTATGATGTATGAGTATCAGTATGATACTAACATAATAATTAACCGGAATCACCCATATTATTGACAGTGTTTTATTTTAGTAATTTCATTGTTAATTAACTTCAAGAGGCATTCTAAATCCTGAAGAGTTTATCTAAACGATAACGTTTTTTAATTTAAATAACGATTAAATTTTTTCACTTTGTCTACTCTTTCTATGTGACAAGTGCTTTCTATTAAAAACATTTATTTATTACTGAGTTTTGAACCCGCTCATGAACAAGATCATTAGGTTACCGCGAGGTTATAATGCTCCCTCGCCATGTCATAATAACACATTGAGGTTTAAATATAACCATAGACAAATAAACGGAGATAAAAACTATACTTAAAATAAGAATTCACCTTCTAATATTAATTTTTTATACTAATAAGTTAATGTTTATCTACCTATATTATCTATTGTCTATATTTACCTGACGGTGCCAGGGCCAGGGTGATGCAATTAAGATAGTAAAGTGTAAGTAAAAAAATATTTATTGTAGAATTAATTTCATCCACGTTATAGTTTGATTCCTGTCTTTCGTTACAGTCTCGTTTTAGACTTCATACACATTATTTTCTAATCTAAGATTTATTTATTCAACAAGTCGACAAACCAGCAATCGGGCCATCTGATGGTTCACCAAAGTAACATCGAATTCTTCTCCGATACATACTTCTAAGTTATTGCGGTTTACCCTCATAACTGAAGTTTTGATATAAAAGAACTACCTATAGGTACATGAAACCATACAAGATTTTGGAGTGTAATGGACTCCATCCACCCTTGGGCCCAAGCCAACGTATAGCATAAGTTAAAGCTTGACAACAATCTCTCCTGATGGTAAATGGTGATAAAATTTGGCCGTATTGGGGCATAGTGTTCTAGGTAGAACACTCCCCCAATCCCACGCTGGCAGAACAGGATGTCGTAAAAGGCGACAGAAGCCAGCCTGCTTGGTGGTAGGGCTTTGCGTAAAGATTATATTATCAATATTATTATTAAGTCGTTAATATTATTATTGTTATTATTATCTTTCCGTGAAGCCCGTCTGGCTAGCTACCACCCTCTTGCTTGAGTCAGCCGCCAAACGACTCGTCGTGTTCCGGCTGGGGGCGTGAGACCCAGTACCTCCTTTTTTTTTATCTTCTCAGTTGCTGACCGACAACGCATCAGTGATACCTTTGGTCTTGCTGATGTCCATGGGCGACGATGACCACTAACCATTATGTGGCTCCTCTGCTCGTTTGTCAGCTATTATCATAAAAAAAATGGTGATAATACGATTATTACAAAGGCACCATATCAACAGACATGGTACGTCGAAGCTACTCGGTCCAAGTAACCCATCTACCTTTTGCTGATGGCTAATAAGTGCAAAACGTCAAAACTCAACGACACTGAGCGTGCTATGGAAAGATCTATATTAGGTATATCGCTACAGAACAAGATTCGCAACGATAAAATTCGTAAACGAACAAATGTTGCCGTCATCGCGCTCCCAAAAATAGCCGGGTGAAATGACAATGAGCGGGACACACCGTTCGTAACACTGATAACCGACGACGACCTCGAAAGTCGTTCACGCCTTGGCAAAAGGAGCAGAGGTCGAAACAGGCGGACTGATGACCTGGAAAGAGGCAAAGACCTGTTGGATTTAGAGGGCCGAGGATCGGGTGGATTGGCGTCAATTAAGAGAACCCTAAGCCAGCAATGAATTAGTAAAGGCTAATAAATATAATAAGTACAAATACATTTTTTAGTTTCAATAAACAATGATACATATTTCTGTCTATGAAGGTCTTATATTAGGATCTATCATCACCTAATTGAACTTGTCTGGTGGTAACCATTTACCACGTTTAGAGGTTGTAACCTACTTCTCCTTGACTTTAAGACACCCATATTCAGAAAAGATAACTGACGCGGGCCAGTTGTTCCAGTTCTTCTCTGATCGTGTATCAATGGACGATGATAAACGCTTTGTCCGTCTCAGCTGTATTCGGCCCCCGTAGACCAGTTGATGACCCTTCCGCCAAGCCAGGAATCCGTACTGAGAAGACAGGACAGATAAATGTCTGTTCTTCTTACATCATGGATGCTTGGGATGTTTTATTTGTATATGTCCATACAACCCGTATCTCAGCAAATCCTATGCTTGCATATGAATGTGTGATCGTGCAAATTTATTTCCTCACTTTACAAGGGTAAATTTGAGGAGGAATTGGGAAAATCACTTCATCTGTCTGTTTGTCCATTCTTAATTCCTGCTTACACTCTCCAAATATAACTCGTAGAAAGCTGAGAAACTTGCTAATCTGAATCTGTAATGCATTACTAGAGACTATACCCATTACGTGCTGAGACTATAGAGATAGTCAATTATCAATTATGATGCAAATGCGTTAATTTCTCGGTTGCTTATTATTGTATTGTGTATGTCCTCATAAACTGCAGAGAATACTGCATAAGAACACTTAATAGTAACCCTTTGTGTCGAACTAGGAGAACCGGGCTCGATTCCCGGTCAGGGCAAATATTGTCAAGTCAAAGATAAATGTTTGGTATACATAATGTCTTATCTGTGTTCCGCTATCCTTATTACATTTGGTCGTGTTGGGGCGACCTAGAATACTCCCCCCAATCCCATGCTGGCAGAACAGGGTGTCGTAAGAGGCGAAAGAAGCCGATCTGCTTGGTGGTCTAGTTTTACGTAAGGATTATATTATCAGTATTATTATCAATTCATAAATATTCTTAATAGTATTATTGATCTTTGAAGCCTGCCTGGCTAGCTACCACCCTCCTGCTTGAGTCAGCCGCCAAACGACTCTTCGTGTTCCAACTGGGGTCTTCAGAGCCAGTATTTTTTTCTTTCTTATTCTTCTTTCTTGGCCGACAACGCGTTAGTGATGCCTTTGGTGGTACCAATGTCTAGGGGCGACGGTGACCACTAACCATTATGTGGCTCCTCTGCTCGTTTATCTGCTATTAACATTTAAAAAAATCCATGCTAATCTCTATGGTGATGAAAGTGTATAAACTTTGAGTAGCGCGCCGTGTAATATCTCCCTGGTAGGCGAAATGCGTCAAATGCCTATTTAATACAGTAAGATAAGTTATCGTTAACGTAAACGTTAAGTTGCATATTCGCAATCGCTATAATATCTTGCAGTATTTTGTACAACAAACGCATTTCTAATAACGAATTGGTAAAGGGCGATAGCATAATCCACGTCCGAGTTTTGCTTCGATATTTCAAAATTATCTAACCCTTACTTGCATGAAGGAGACATTAAAAGCATTTTGAGAGTTTAATATGTTTTTTTTATTATCTGAAGTCAATCCGCATTTAAGGTACTTGAATGATACAGCACTTCTCATTCTTAAAAAAGAATCAATTCCAGACACGGGATCAAACTAAACGTCACAGGACAATAAGTTATTTTCTAATAAATTTACATATTTAAGCTAAGCAGCTTAGTGGTTTGAAAGTCAGTCTACCACTCAGAAGAAGATAGAGAAGGGAAAGAAAGAAAGAAAAAATATTTATTAAAGCGGTACCCACTTATTGAATACTAGTAACCCGTCCTCACTGCACTTTGAAAAATTCCGCGGAAATCGTTCCATGTTCCGGGGTGAAAAATATTCCAGATTGTAGCCCATAATAAAAAAAATAACTAAATGGTTTTATATATGCACAGATAAATAGCCAAAAAAATGTATTGAATAATAATAACTAACCAATAACTAAGACTCTACACTAAGATGTCCAAAAATTATCCGCTACACAAACACAATACACACAGTTACATAACAATCGAAAACCAACAATAATCTGTGATACTAATGTCTGCCCCAACCGGAAATCAAACCCAGGACTAGGCTATTGACCCGTACATCATACACTCATAGAAAATCTGTCTCCCACAAGCCATGCGACCGACCGGTCGTCAATTGACAGTGTCAGTAAAACAACGTGGACTGTACGACGCGTGGGCAGCGCGCGCGGTGTCAGCGTCGCGTGGGCGTGCGCTCACCGTGCCGGCACAGACAACGAGAGAAATGTTGATACCGGCCAGCGGCTGACGGGAGCGTGTATACAAACTCGCTTAGCTGACCGCTGTTGTCGTGCGAACTGCGTAGGAATGTAGGTACCAGCCGGTTGTGCGTGCAACAGTTGTCAATTAGAAGCACTTTGTAATCGGTACACGGTATGAAAGCAAGTTCAAAGGTTCTGATGTTGGTAATAATTTATTGTATATATAATACAAATTTATAACATCTCGTATATTATCCGTCTTGAGTGTAACGATTACTTGATTGTACTTTTTACCTTCGTGATGGGCCGGGACTCATGTTAAAATACGCATAATATAAATAACAAATAATCGCGAGTACCCGTTACAGCTCAAAAACATTTCAGATATAACCAAATCGTCTCGACAAACATCTCGTAATATATATAAATCGTAAACTCAAACTGTCCATTCCCTAGGCTGTACTCAAAATCAGCGCTGTGGTCTACCACAACATTAAGCTGAGTTCAGTATTTATTATAGCAATAAATCCGACACAGAATAAAATTTAGATGTGAAACATTTAAATATTGTAAAATTAAATTTTATATTGTAACATTTTATATCATACAAATAAGGATATTTTCTGTTTCACTTCTAAATTTTACCAAATATGCTACACTTATGACTGACATGCAAATCCCATACATAGTAGCTTATTAGTGCCTGCAATACGCGACGTTGCACGAATTTGCGCGGCTCTCGCTCGGACGGACGCTGTATGGAGACGACGTCGGCGGCCGACGTTGCGCCAAAATAAAGGAAACCACGCTGATCGATTGCAGCTATATCGGTTCGATGCGGCCAGTGACGCAACCGGCGCATCTACTTCGCAAGGTGAGGATGTGTGATTTTATTTACCATCCAACTGGTGCTTAAGTTTTATAGAGGACATTAGGTTTTCGTTAATCTCTCCGACTAGACTCCCGGGATGATTAATGTCTATGAGATACCGTACAAGGAATTAAAAGTGGAGGTGCGCTTTATCCTGTAAATGGAATGAGATATATTAATAGAAAGAAGACACATGGCAAAATTACAAAACGACCCTAATGTTTCAATTCAAGAGGTATCAGTTAAGAAAGTTCTCCTGGAATTTGGCCCAAATAAAGTGCTCGATAGGGTCCAACTTTTCTCAGGGATCGAGTATATTCATATACATTTTCCTTTCATAAAAGAAAATCACCGTTATTACCTAACTTTTCAATAAGGTCCATAAAAACGAATTAAACCAAACATTCTTAATCCCTGCAACAAAAACATCTATGTGAAACAATTGCCAAGTTATTCGTAACATTCTTGTTCCAGCAGACACAGTCACGCTACTAGCAAAACGCGCCTCGATAAATTACCCAAACCATTCACGAACTCAATGAATGAAACCATGGAATACACTAAATAATCTAACAACCATACAACAGTTTCCAAACAGACCTGTCAGATCGGACGTTCGGGACAAAACGGCGGGAAGTGAGTGTTTGATTTATGCTCTAGTTGACAATCACGACACTATACCGACAGACAAACAGACAGCGGGTACGTTTACAGCAAGACGTTTGATTAACAAGAGTTTGATCACTTACTCTACGTTGGAAAATTTTGCTGGAACACATCCATTTTTCGGCATGAAGAGTATTCCAGACTATGACTCATATAAGTTCCAAATATATCAAGTGTCATCTAAATCTGATCAATGGTATTAGTGTTATACGGTCACAGACAACATGGACAAAATTCCAGAAAATATATTTTTTAATTATTAAGTCAATGTTTTATTTACAATCCCACTAGATGGTATTTGGCAATGTAGCCTTAGATGATATTTAGATTTATAAACAGTCTATCTCTTGACTTCAAGCCATCCAAGGTATAATCGGATGGGAATTTTGACATCGTCATAATAACTCATAACTCCATCACAATTAAGCTCCAATTTCGGATCGGTGATAGGCGTTTATGTCAAAGCTTCCCAGCTGACCATATGTCTTTTTCTCAGGTATAACCTGTCAGCATATTTTAATAATTACAATGTAAGTTATTCCTTTAATACGGTTATTCTATATGTTGTTACAAATAAAGTGTGGCAATTGATTAAAATAGTCCGCTTTCACTTATCGCCACTAGGTGGCGCTGGTGAGCTAATTAGGATTAATCTGAAGCTTGTAATAGATTCCTTCGTAATATTTTTTCTTCAAAAAAATGTGTGATAGTTAATTGGCACGTGACTTTCGAAGTTAAGAATGTGCGAGCAATTTGTACCTATTCAGAATGAAAACTGGCGTTAAACTTCTTATAACTTTTCTACATGTATATGATTTCAGGTTTAATAATCCATTTTATTGTTTGTTACGATCTCTTGTGCCGGTCACAAACATACATTTTTTCTTTCTTTCAAACCCAACAATGAAGCCATGCCCAAAATTTAACTAACGGTCGTTGGAAGTATTTTATAGATCGTTACAAACCTAGACAATTATATAAAGGCACCACAGCGAGTTGACCCCACACCAAAAACGGAAACGCGCGACCAGACCACGCGCAGCCATATATCACCAGCCGCCAACGCAGACGGGTCGCCGTCCCCGTGTTGCCCGGGACCGATTGTTGCACCATGGATTGTCTGTGTCTATAAACCGATTGCGTCACAGCACAATATGGAATTACCGCCATGAGATGTTTGAAAGATATTGTATTACTTCATAACCTTCGAATTCAACTGTAGTACTTTGATTGTAAGTTTAATGAAATATAAGCAGTAAGCAGCGGAAGAAACCACGATAGTATAATTGTATAGTATGTAAGAAAATAAAAACGTGTTTTTTTAACTCAAAGAAATAGTTGCCTGAAAAAATGGTCATCTTGGTGATAGCCTTACGAATTTTATTTATTTATTTTATGCAGTTGATAGTATAAGGCGTGACTTGGCAAAGTGACTTTGCGGCTAACACTCGTAGAGTTTACTCACCCTGAGATGCTCCGTTTCGGAGCGAAACACGTGTTGGTGACGGTATATTGGTATATACTTTTATTTATCATAACTGCATGTTTTCCTTTGTAAGAGGGAGGGAGGTTCTATGGATATATATATATATATATATGGATATATACAATCGTACATTGTCCTTGTGGATTGTCGCAAATTAAATTAATACTAATTTAATATTTATTTTATGTTTTTTTACTAATACCTTCGGTGCATAATAAAGTAATTTGGTATTTAATTTGCACTACATTAAAGTTCATTAGACATACCCTTATATGGCAACCCTGGCAATAATTTTAATATAGATACAGAACCGAGCATGCATCATACCTGCGCCCGCATGTCGAAGTCAGCGCGCAGTTACGTCGCGACGCGGCTAGAGAAACGCGTACGTAATATCGATGATTTTTATCGTAGCCTAATATATTAAAAATAAGATGTTACAAAACGGACAAAGTAAATTACTTTAAAAAATCTTTGGAAGTCAAAAAGAAATATAATTTTAATGTATCCAACAGTTTGTATCATTTTCATATAATATGAATTGTTCTTATCAAAATTCAAGATAGCTTCTTTTTCAAGTAATTTACTTTGAATATAATTTAATTTCAAATCTTTGTGCTTTCACAATAAGCCGTCCGCTACCACTTACGTCAAGTTGCTACGAGTTATCACAATGCTTTCATTATGGGTTCTGATTTCCAGCCATAACTTCTACTAAAATTATTATGTCAAACATGATTAATTTATTGCAATGACACTGGCCAATTGACTTAACATTGATCATATCAATCTGTGACCCTTAACCATGGCGATTTTTGTCTTACAAATCAGTAAGATCAATAATTTTAAACAAATACAGCCAACTTAAATTAAATTGTTAATTGAAACCTGTTTCGCTATTGAATGCAGTGTATATAAATAGACCTATCTGGAACTACATGCGTTTTGAAGCATCTTCATTGTTGTAAAAACTGATAACAACATCAGTGTGCTACGGTAGTGACCACACACACACCTCCAAACACAATCACAGTTTCATATCGATAAATAACATTTGTCGTCCGGCATCCCTACGTGACGACACGACGTCCGCGGGCGCACGCGTCACCGGCGTGGCTCGCGGCGCACGCCGGTGGGTCACTCACTGTCTGCTTGTCTGCCCGATTAACGCTTCGACAGTCGACCGCTCCCAACTTTCTACTCGCCGTCGCACCGTCATTGTACTATTGCACTGTCTCAACATCGTTGAAATACGTCTATTATTAAATACGCTAACCTATGATTAAATCTGCTCGAAGCAATGACTAGAAGCATGATTGACACCTATTGAAAGTAGCAACCGACAATGCATACCCCAAACCTAGACGTTAGTCAGTCAGTGCATGCTGGTGATGTAGTTGTTTCTACAATAATTAAATGTGACGAATACACATACAGTTATATGACATTTTATATAAATGAACCTCTAACAGTCACTCCGGTAGAACTCCCTGAGATGTAAGTAGCATTTGATATGAATTAAAATGTACTGGACCCCTTTCTGGATAACGCCATCCATATAAGTACTATTATGATTTTTTCTTTGATATTTAACGGAATACTCCGAGTTTAGATTGAAATCCAGAACGTTCAATAAACTTTTCTAAATTATGTATGTCATTTGTAAATACATATATAATTTTATGTATAACAGTTTCACTCCGTTAAGAGATCAATCAGTGAGGCATAACAATACGTGATACACTGGGTAAAGGTTAATTCTAACGTCCAATCTACAGAAATATATAAAAAGATCGCTCTAAGGTGCAGCGAGAGAGTTAGTTTGTTTGAAATATTTTATGGGTATCCTTCAAGTACCTCAATATCTACACCGATTTCGTCTTTCAATGTGGAAGTCTTCAAGAGGAGAGGCTATTATAAGTTGATACGTTCAACATCTTAGACTTTAACTGAACTTATTGACTTATTCTATTTAAAAAAAAAGATTAGTTTCAGAAGACTATGCAACACTCGTCTCGCACAGTTACATCACACTGGTCCGACCGCGACACAAACGCGTCTACTGGTGCAGAACGATAAAAAGATTCTGTGATGAATCAAGCCGTCTTTTTGTAATGTAAAGTTCACCAACAAAATAATAGTGAAAAATAATACGACGCCTGGAAATGATTGTGCCGCAACCAGTTCTGCGCACATTACATTTACTTTATAATTGTCCTAAAATATGTTGTTTTAAAAAAAAGTTCTGAAATTGACCTCTTGGTTGCGCATACCTTACAAACGAAGCAGATTTGTTAACACACACTCCTAAGATATAAACGCACGAACAAAACCACACCTTTTAAACCCAATTTGTAATCGGAAACAAAATGGAAACATTAAAAGTAACCCTCGCACTTCTTTTCCCACGAATGGCGTGGATGGATAACATGTCACAAACAAACGAGAGTCACAAACAAACATACATCTGTCGCTGTCACGGAGGGGATTCGATGCCGAAAGCTCGCACGCAGCAGGCGGGGTCACCAACTGGGTGGTCGTTGGTCGTCAAAGATGAACATATACGTAAATGATGAGACTGTAAGTACTTCACGATATGAGATATGGTTGTAGAGGGAGCAGCTCGAACGGAGCCCAACTGTGGCAGATCACAGCATCTAAAACAAGACTCACATTTTGATATTCCAAAACTCTCAATATTCACACGATTCGAAGTGAAGATTTCAACTTTGCCCAAAAAACAATAATATACTACATTGTATTTTTTTATAATTAATAATTACGTTATTAACATGACCTGATTTCGCCTGTCATTATGGTTACTACCCGGGCGTTATAAAAAATCCTCCTAATGGCTTGAACCAATATACTTACAGAATATTAAAGTTTGATTCGTTCTCAGGGTAAGAAGCGTAGAAAAAAACAAAGATAAAAGTTTGAGCAACTCAGACCTTGTCAGTGTCTTGCCGTGTGAACGATTAACATTTTGTCGTGTACACCGAACTTTCTAGAAGCTCACGCGCGTCCACTTTCGCTTGTCGGCACGGCCGCGGCCGCCGGCGCAAGCTGCAGCCAGTGTCTCCGCAATAAGTTATATAACTTGACATATAGACATATAATGCTAAAAATAGATCTTTAAATCCATTCTAAATGCCCTCGTAGCTCAGTGGGTAGTGACCCTAAATGTGTAGTACCGCGTTCGATTCCCGGTCGGGGTAGACATTTGAGTCACATGTTTGTTCTCCAATCATAAGTGTTTATTAAGTGATATTTGTGTACACGATATGTGTGTTTTTAGCAGATTTATTATAATTTTTTGACTTCAATCCAACCTCTCCTATTTGTGGTGCATCCCCTGGCAATTTTCGTAAAGGTTGCTGGGCCCATGTACCATCTAGTTTCATACTAACGGTGCACGTACCTACTGGTAAAGAAACCCGGCAGTACTACAACCCTCCATGTAGAATCAACAGTGAAATGTTAGAAACGTGTTTCGGATGATTTCCGGCGAGCCCGTTAAAAAACAGATTCACGATTTTGTCGGCAACGAGGTTGAAGACTTTTAAGTACGAACTCCCATGGGCAGCGGTAATCATTTACCATCACCTTACTCGTTTGTTAGCATTTGACATAAAATAGATTTAGTCCCCGATCGAGGTGACATATGTGACAGATAAAACAAATTCGGGTCTTAGCCTGGCTTCGTGCCACCAACTTCCAGAGGTACTTCAAATATTCAAATTTATCAGTCTGCCTGTATGTCCCGTTATAACTCAAGTCGCTAGTAATAGTATAAAAGTAGAAAAAAATATTGAAAACTAGTAATCAATTAAGATTGGGGATTTCTCTAACCCTAAGATCTGATTATGGATATACGTCTCCGCATTGTTTCATTTCATACAAGACATTATTGAACACGTTCACAATAAGAATTCCAACACAAGTCGCATTTTTCGCTAACCAAGAGAAAGTTCCGCCCCTGGCCAGATCAGAGCGGAATTAATTGCGATACAATTACTTGGGGACCTCTCAGATTTCCCGTGAGAAGACCTCAATTACCTGAAATGTTGTTAACTGGTGACCCTAATCTGGACCAGGACGCACCCTTGGTAGGACTGAAAGCCCAATTATCGGTATCAAGTCGCATTTACCTGTAGGCTTAGAACATACCACGCGCTAGTTCTGCCATTTCACGGATCAAAACTCGTAAGCTCGTCCTACATTGAAATTGTTATCCGCCTTAGCTTTGCTACGGAAGTTTCCGCGGGAGCAGATCTATTTGTGGCGATAAAAAGATCCTCCTTTTGCTTCTTATATACATAAATTAACTACATAGAACACATGCTGAGTAGTTTCATTTCCTCAGTGTCAAAGCATCTTTTCAATTCAATTACGTGCATAAGTGTATTAACAAAATACATAAATAATTAATTGAATTTGAATTTTAAAAAACATTTACAATTAACTGTGCCAAGAATCATCCAAATCAGCTCAGTAATTTTAGTGTTAATGCATGTTCTAACAGTGAAAATGTTAAAACTTAGGCCTCTATATCGATAACGAACTGTATCTATCCAAAAAATAGTAGGGAATTTTCCAGACCAAACAAAACGAGTGGCTGTTTAATGGGTAGATGTGTTAATTTTTATAATAAAATTCCATTACAATGGACACAAATGCGATATTGTAAATTTAAAACTTACATCAAAGGCGTTCTTATGCGGAAAGGTTATTACAAACTTAACATGAGTTAAATATTAAGATTTTAATATTTAAAAAAAACTCGGGAATTCTTGCCGCTTCTTCTTCCGGAACCACTCACGGTAGGGATTTGTTGAAGCGATGGCGTAGTTTGACGTTCGAAAAGTGTTTGTAAAAACCAACTTCGAATAATTATTATTTCATTTCATTTCACTCGTACTTATACCAGCACATATTATATGATATTTGTTATGTGAGATATATATACGATGATATGGATATAATTACCGCGCAGTTCTATGCATCACCTGATGTCGGCTGCAATAGCTCAAAGAATGCTATCGTGTTACTAATCATCTAATTGACAAACGCTAGCCGTTTAAACTGACGATATGGACAAGTGTTGAACGAAAACTGATCATTCATCTCCGCAAACGCGACTATTACCCCAAAAAAAAATATGTCGCCTAGTTTAAAGAGAAATCTATGTATTAATACGTTAAAAGAAAACTTTGTATCCCTTGTCAAAAAACACTACAAGGAATTTCCTTGTAATCATATTACAAAATAAATAAAGTGAAATGAATAAAATTGTCAAGTGGACGGCGTCTCAAAATCGCCTCAAAGCTCACGTAGCTTTTACAAATGAACGCAGCGATGCCAAGGCAACGTATTCGTGCCTCTCTCCATCTATACATATACACCCACACAAGTACATAAAATATACGAAGTAGCTTTTATCGGACGCTTAAGGACGCACGGTACAAGGCAATTAGTGGAGTATACCGGAAAGGAGAGCGTTACCGGAGACCGCAAGATCCCCGTTGATATGGACTGCCGTTCGATATTTTACTTGGAGGTCAACACTTCAATCGACAGCCGCTCCAAGTGAACTCGACCATTATTAATAAATATATACATGTATGTATATATTTATATCAGTTACATTTAACCTATACTGTACAAAACATTTCGCCGGTCTATTTAAACGCGGCAATATCGAAGAATACTGTACCAATTAGTTGCTGTTTTTACCAATTGAGTGATTCACGATGAAGTGAATCACTCAATTGGTAAAAACAATTGTCAACTAATAAAACAAGGTTTACTAGTTAACATTTGTCATAAGGTTACAAATTAATCATAACTTAAACTGTTATTCGTGTTTATCATGTTATCTATGTAGAAGTTGTTGAGATTATGGCGATCAGACTGCCATATAGATACATTGTGTACACTACAGGAAAGTTCATTAAACACCCCGATAGTTAATTTCAAATAATTGACGGACAACCATATTATAATTGTACTTCACGGGTCGGGTTTATAAATCAATTTTAATAATCTTAGGAGGAGGCAAAGGTGGCATCACTCTCTATACAATTTTCAATATGTCAACTTACCACCCAAGACTGATGGGTTCAAAACAACAAAATAATAATAAGGTAAAACCGTAGTACATTAAGTACAAACTTTATTGAACGTTTAATGACGCAAGACCCGTCACAGGTAATTAGCGGAATAGACGCGCCACAGTGAAATGTATAAAGACGTAATCAATGTCTGCCACTTCCTGAAGAAGCAGTGGTACTCTAATTATTCCAGTATTGATTACTCGATAACCGGGTTCAATTCCTAGAAGTAACTTTAATTTTTCTAATTTGCTGCCAATTCGGAAAACAAATCATTTGGATCGACGCCGAAAAATATAGTGTGTAATAACCTGCGTACCTAAGAGTTCTCTTGACTATCATGTGATGGTGATACCGTTCATGTCGTGTCCGACTATTTTCTGGCGTGTGCCCTTAAGTGGCTGGACACCCGAATTTAGTCATGAAAGTCAGCGCACAGTAGATTATGTACATGTGTCATTGTACGTGTGGTTGTAAGTGGGTTTAGGTCTGGTTTTACGAAATTGGGAACTTGGGGAGGATTATGTACTTAATCCGTGCTCTTTAACACAATAGGCCCAAGCCCAGCACTGGGACAAGATAAATTTTCACGTACATACATAGAATTACTACGAGCTACTCGCATACGATTTGTCGCTTCTATTTGTAAATAGCCGACAAAGGTCTTCAAACTCAACTTCAACAAGCTTGCCAAACTTTCTTTCATCTTTTTTCCCGGCCAACAACGCATTAGCGACGAATTTGGTGTTACTTATCCATGGGCGACGGTGACCACTTACCATCAGGTGGTCCGCCTGCTCGTTTGTCGGCTATTCCCATAAAAAAACGAGCAGACGAATCACCTGATGGTAAGTGCAACGGCAACACGACAGCGATACCTTAAACATTATGAGCATCCATGGACATCGGTGAAGACTTACCATCAAGTAGCCCGTCTGCTCGTTTGTCAAAACCTAACTGTTAATAACTCGAAGTGACGATCGCTTTAAATTAATTTATAATCATAACAGGATATTTTTTATGCTCAAACAACATTTTAATTGATTTATGAGATAGCAACAGTAAAATAACAATATCACACTCACACTGCACGCACAATTAAAACTCACGTACACAAACAGCCCGGCTCCGATATCTCTCATCGAATACTTAACGTACCAAGGCCAGTCGGTGGCAATTAGCGCGGGCACCGGAAAGAAGGGAGCAATCAATATACGACGCTATACGTACAGTGGCCGCTGCATAGCGATATAGCAGCTCCCGCGCGACTCGCGAACCTCTCTTCGTTTCCTGCACGGAATGCAGAGACGCCCCAATGTAATGAGTTTTCAGAATACTCGCGTCCGTAGAGTCCAAGTCCGATAGATAGCGCGGCGGTTCCATTTATTTGTGAAACTACCCACATTGTAATGAAAGTTTGGAATAGGATACATTTACAGTAACAACGCTTACAATTTATAATAAGCATAAAAGTCTTGTCTTGTTTCGCCTTGACGTGATAATTTTTACAACTTAAATGACTAAATGATTTCCCAGTGATGTTGGGAGGTATTGGAAAAATACTTAAAATTTATACGTCGCCTGATAAAAAGTAATTATTGTTTCGAGTGCGTTTATTTATTTTAAAGATACTATCACGTTTTCCAAAGCGAAACGGGGCCGTGAATCGAACCCAGGGCATATAATTCGGCAGGTAGGTCACTTGAAACTGAGTTACACAGACGTCATTGCATTATTATTACTATTAAGTTATGTTTTGTCTTGATATTTTATGTCAAATAGTATATTATACAGTCTACTACCAGCGTGGTCTTCATCTAGCGATAGACAGACATATTCTTATAGCGGCTCTACATTCACACGAGTGAACGTGATTTTATTAGTTGATTATTCGACGTGGGTTTCAAGTCGCGTTAAGTCCTCAGTTCCAGAGATAATATAGAGATGCCACACTGAGCCGACATTGAATCAATAAACAAACAGAACAGAAGGATCACCCAATTTTAAACGCGCTAATAGTCACGTTACGACCTAGTGTTACAAAAAAATATTTTTACAACGAGCAAAAAACAAAATAATTTTAATTGAAACACGTCGTTGTATCGTTTTCACCGGAATTTTAAATCAATTTTAAGTTTGAATTAGTTCACAGTTTAAAACCGATTCTCTTCGCAAATATATTTGAATATAGAAAAAGTGTGTCAGACAGAATCTTAACTGTAAGTACTGTTTTGTTCGACGGCCTTTGATGACTTTATTTCACATTTTATTAAAGAATGAGTTGGATTTATGTCCAAAGTTATGTAAATATTGAATTTTGACCAGTTAAAGAGAATAAGAATGCACAACCTTCATTGATATTTCCACGTGTATACATAATTAAGTACACGCTATTGTCCGCATGGTTTTAAAAGGCAATAAAAGCACCGATCAAATATTGAAATAAAAGTATATTTCACGGTCTTGTAGCTCGTTTGTATTGAACCATCTCTGAAATTTTGTTTTATTATCTCTGTACACAAATGGTACAATAAAACAAATAAATCAACAAATAATAACGTATCAAGTTTAATTAAATAAACTAACCGATAGACAAAGTGAACATTATACTGTATGTTTGAAAATGAAACACATCTTCTGTGACTACATAGTCTATGCGGTGCTCGCTCGCCGTGGCTTCGGACCGGCCCCCGGCGGCGCCGCGCCTCCATAAATCTCCGCGAGGTCGCTGCCGTCGCTTCCTTTGTGTTTTTTTCTCCCCGGTAATAAGATCGCGAGCGTCAACGTCAGGTATAGATAGGACGGGCAGCGGCGACGTGCGGCGGACGGCGGACGGCGGGCGGCGGGCGGCCGCGCGTGAAATGCATCCGTCTTGAATGTCGTAACAGCATAGCTATTATTAATTAAACGAACTGGGGTACTGTATCGAGTTCTACTGGAATCTTTTCGACGGTGATTAACTATGAATTGTCTTGGACTATGGCTTTTGTTAGTAATAATACGTTAAAATTGTATGAAGGCGTAAGTCATCGATGTGTTTCTTAATCTCCGTACATCTGAAGTTCTCCGAGTTTTACTATCGTTAACTAAACTTTATATTATTTTACTCCCACCAACAATTGCCCCAGACACCAGCCCTATGATACATCAATCATCACATTGAGTTAAAAATAATAATAAATGCACACACACACCCACACCCCCGCTCTGGAATTTCCTGTGTCGCGGGTGGCATGAACACACACTTTGACATCACAAACACCGACGACCCAAGACCAAACAGTTATGTCTCACATATCTATCTATATAAGATCCCGGCGTGGTTATTAAATGTAATAGATAGTAGGTAGTAAAATAGTATGAAGTGTAATTCTCGTTGAAAATTAAAACTAAATTTAATTAATACAAGAACGGCCAGTATCCCACCGAGAGATCGTCTTGGTCATTCTATGCACTTCCCATTTTTTTTCTCGTCATAAGAAGCGGCCCTCGACGACACCCAGGTACCCGCCACACATTCGGACCGAGATGGCGCGACCACCAGTCAAACGCATTTTAATTTGAGCGAGCCTTTAACTCATAGAAGTGATTGACAGAAAGACAAAAATACATGGTATTTTGTCGCGAATTAGTGTACAATATTGTAAAACGTAACTTACGGTCGATTTCTATAACCTATCTGTCGTTTATTGCAAGATAAAGTTAACGTTTCTTTTTGTAATACTCACTAATCGTTACTTATCCTTGGAAAGCTATAGAATAATTAATCTCACCGTATTGGAGCGACCTAGAATACTCCCCCCAATCCCATGCCGGCAGAACAGAGGCGACAGAAGCCAGCCTGCAATGGTAGGGATTTGCGTAAGGATTATATTATTACTAAGTCATTAATATTATTACTGGTATTATTATTTTTCCGTGCAGCCTACCTGGCTAGCTACCAGCCAGTCAGTCAGTGCTCGAGTCAGTCGCCGAACGACGCGTCGTGTTTCGACTGAGAGCTTGAGAACCAGTTCTTTTTTCGTTCTTACCTTCTCCTTATTTCCTGGCCGACAACGCATCAGTGATACCTTTGGTCTTTCTGATGTCCGTGGGTGACTGTGACCGTTACCGTCAGGAGGCTCGTCTGCTCGTTTGTCGGCTATTAACATAAAAAAATAATGACCAGAAAAGTGCATGTATCTATCTATCTTTGTGTATAAATTATTAACACTTTACCTAGTTTTGATAAAGGCAAAAATATAGTAACAGATGATCTGAAAGATCTTTGATGATCTTTTACACAGAAGTTAATAATAGATTATTGAAACTGGCGCTCAATGTAATTACTTATTATCTTCATGTCTCGGCTATCTTTTACATGGCAGAACTATGATACAGTCGGTATCCTAAGCCAATGAATATAGTCAAAATATAAAACGAAACAAACAAAATGGACAAGAGAGATATATATATATATACATGTGTGAACATACAAGAAAAGGTCCTCTATTGGGGATCACTTTTTGGCAATCGAAGCATTGGACGTCCAAACATATGGAGTAATGACCTGGAAAAGACAGCGTGTATCCGCTGGAAGGCTCAAGACGGTGAGTGACGATAGGTTCATGGAGGTATTACAATATTTTTTAAACACAAGTCAACTAAATTGTGCTATGCAAGGCGTTTAACGTTTAAAATAATTTGAATTTCATGATTTCCTTTCGATGCCGACTCTACATTATCTCATTACATTTATCTACTTTATATAAAACAGGGCCGAATACAATTCCATTTTTTTTTTAGTAATTTAGGGATATAGTCTATATATGTTTTTTTGTAATTATCGTCTGTCTGCTTGTGCACGTGTAATACTAAAACCTCAGCCGAAATAAGTGTAGATCGAGGCATATTTGTATCTTAGACATATTTTGAAACATAATCCAGAGGGATACTCATCATCATCGGTCGGAATAAATATCTGTTCCCGCGGAATATCCCAAAGCGAAAATAAGACAGATTATAGTGTGACATAAGCTGTTTATATTGACCATTTTAAGTAAAATTTATTGAAACCCTCCTGGAATACTTGAACATATTGGAATTGGTATCACGGAAATGGGCTACTTTAAAAATATTCCACATAGAAAATTAAAAAAAGGACGCTACCATCCTGCACTAACTTGACCATCTCAATCCGTTCCACGTGGGTACTGGTCACGAAATGTACGTTATAGAATGAGTTATTAGACGGAATTAATTGATTATGCAAGGCGCCCATCGAAGTGTCGCGATAAATCACGCGCGGACACCCCGCTAATACCTTATGTTGGCATAATAATATATTATACACCTACAGTAAATAGATTCGTGGCACAGCGTAATTAGGTCTTGACTTTACTGTCACAATGAATACTTACCAACGTTAAACACAGCTTATAAATATAATATAAAAATATTAATGACAAGAACGCCTGGAAATGATCTTGCCGAAACCGGTTCCGCGCAGGTTACAACTTGGAATTGTCATAGGTTGTTTTAAATGATGTCCTGAGGAGTTTCTTTCGCCGTTTCTTCTCCTCAATGTTAAAGCACCTTTTCGAAATG
>DWPT01000458.1:0-24250 GCA_018251895.1 Agathymus mariae mariae
AATACGGATATTATTTTAAGTGCAAAAAACAAACATTTTAAAAATGCACATAAAGAATTTGCCAAACGCAGCGACGATTTATATTCGTGATTGTTACTATCTGTCTCGTGTCAAATCTTCACTGAATATGAAACTTAGCCTCGAAAGTTATGGGCAAACAAGGATAAGGAAACTCACGCTCACGCTAATGAATTTCTAATAAGTTTAAATTCACATTGCGTAAATGATTCGTGCAGTTACACCAGAATGGGACAATAGGTATATTGGTAAGACCTGAAAAGTCACTACCGCATCACGTTTTGTTTTTCAGGCATATCAGGACCGAATAAAAGAGGAGGAACAGAAAGAAGCGGAAACTGCCCGCCTGGAGGAGATACTAAATATGTGCGCTGAATACGAGAGACAAATCGCTTCAGGTAAGTTCGCTATGTAATTTGACTGATAAGATACGTTCATTATTCTCCTTGTAATCATTGTGATAGTGATTTGAAATGTTTGTAATTAGATCAGCGAAGTAATATCACCACAATTATTAACGTGAAGGAGGTTTAAAAAAAATGTATCTGCATGTGGTTTGTTGTGTCCAGTAATTATAATGTTTTTCTAAGGATTCTTGTATACTAGCCCATTCGATACATTGGTCTCAATCTAAGGATGAATGTAGAGTACAATGATAGATATTAATTTGAATTAATATGTTCCTTCAATTGATTATCTGCTTGTATTTTTATAGTATGTATGTAACGAGTTTCTTTTTGGTCAGCCCCTCCGTAAGATTACCCTTTCAGACGACAGTCACTGGTTTGATTTACATGTTTTTTTTTTTTGCATTTTATCGCTACGATAAATTAATAAGATATTGTCATTCTTAACTTTGGTGCTTTAAGTCGGAAGATTATTCATGGTATGGACGCTTTAAGTGACGGCGGAAATGCCACATGACATTGCGGATACTGTTCAATCCTGATTCCTACTTAGTTTTCCGTTTTTCTGCTTCTGTACAAATTTTGTTTTACTAGGCGAAATGGATGTAATTAGTAGTCTTTTATATAATTTAGATTGTAATATTTCTGTGTCCTATTTCTCACAGGAGTTCCTATCACCCCAACAGAAAAGAGATCACACAATAAAATTATAACCAACGGCTCCCTACCAAGGAGTACCGCTATGAATAACCCTAACTTCATACAAACGAGTGAGGGTTATTACAAGTAAGTGTTCATTATGATTCTTTATAAATTATTTGTAAAAGTGTGTTTTCAATCATTATTTCATTGTTATTGATATATAGGTGAAATAAACAGTCAAATTGTACATAATATTAAAGAAAGCTTTGATAATTCTACATTTAAGATGAAGACATTTTAAAAACTGAAATATTCATCACTGGTCAGATTCCGTAATATAGTTCTAGTTATATATATATATATATATACTGATAGAATTATGTAATATAAGAAAGTTATAAAATAATTTCCGAAGTATGTCATATTATATCATAATGAGGACTGTAAAATATTTCAAGTTAATTAACATAATTGACTACAATAATCAGTAAACATTTGATAATATATTAAAACTCAACTTTCAGATTCGATACTAGTCATAACCGAAATAACAGCATGAGTAAATCTCTGCCCATACAAAGGAATCTTTCAAGCTATGAGAACATCAATGCGTCATTGTCTCCTACACAATTGGAGCAAGTCACCCCTGAAGTTACTATACGTGAAAACAACTACGAAAACATAGGTAGAATGGATGAAATCGGCATCCCAGTCTACGAAGACACAAGAAATGATCTATCTAGTCCAATAATGATAAGAAAACTACAAAATCAAAGCGACAGGCTACTCTCATCGCCAGTAGGGAGCCCGTATGAAAACGTCTACTACAGAAATAATGCGATCGGTTTTAAGCCAAAATCGCCTAACACTCAAAGCCCACGTACTCGAATTAAGACTACATTCGCCCACAAAAACCTGCCGTCTCCTCAGTATTTCATATTCCCAACTCCACCTCCTCTGGATAACTCACAAAAACCTTTCAATGATGTACAAACAGATGAACAAAAAAACAATGATAATAATAGTAATGATGAAAGTCAAAAATGCGGTGGTATCGAGAAACAGTTGAGTTTGGAAGAGGAAATACCTATGATCGATGACGCAGACTTAACTAATGACATTGAATTTAGATACTCTAGAATCGTATGCGATAAAAATGATCAAGAAAATAAGAGAGAAGATTGCAGTATCGTTAGCGATTCTGAAAAATCTCCAGATGTTTATGAATCTGTAAATAATTGTAATGAACAAACTCTGAAAAAGAATCAGAGCTTTGACGATGTTAAAAAAGAATTAATGGCAGATATTCCTGAATTGGAGGAATTTGAAAAAGACTTAAAGCAAAATAAAAGGGATAAAATAATTAAACATATAACTGAGGACATTAAGAAAATGGACATAGAAGCAGATTCGATTGACAGTGCTTTGTTAGATGATAATGTTGACGAATTAAAGACAAGGTATGAAATGTTGAAAGAAGAGAGAAAAAAGCTTGTTGCTGAGATACACGAGATTAAATGTAAAATGTCGGAGATAAGATCTCAAGAAGATGACATTCTCAGAGAGGTAAGTTCTACTTCGGTAGATATAACTGTTATTTTTAAATATTTAAGATAAATAATCAATTCACATAATGTTCTTATTTATAATTCCAAAGTTTTACCTAATATTATGTATCATTGATATAAAAATATTTGAAATTCATGTTGAATGTTTTCTTTGAAGTATTTCCGTATACAGTGAATTTTAGTTCTCTCTCTAATTAATTCTACATTCTTTAAAAATGTCTTTTTCTCTCTCTCCAGTTGGAAATGGAAAAAGCCCTAATCAAAGGAGAGTATGATTCAGAAATTGCTATTCTAAACTTAGAGCAGAGAAAGAAAGTAGAACTCGGCGAGAGAGCGCGGACGATAGAGGAGGAAATGGGGCAGCTGAGAGAGAAGCAGTTATCACGCCAGAACGAGATACGAGAACGTGTGGAGATCGCTACGTTGAAAGTGGAAAGGTAAGATTGATAGAATAAAGTGGCATAAGAGCAAAATAAGATGACATTCAGTAATAGACTAGATAGAGAGCGGCTGGAACTAACGGAAGAGCAGAGTGATCACCATAAAATGAACCTGTAGGAATAGCGAAACAGCTAGCACTAAATGTCATATACTTAACAGGCTATCAGATGTATTTATACAAACATTATACCAACGTGTCTCTTTTCAATTTATGTATCAATAAGGAAAAATAGTCTTATTTTTATTATAGTTTCTTAGATAAATTCAACATATTCAGTTTTCGAAATCGAATTTTTAATGTACGTCATACTTTGAAGTCATTGGAAATTATTTTGATTATCTAAAAGTGGTGGTACCCAATAAGATAACTCTCGTAAGAGCCTCTGTCCAATAAAGTGCACCCACCCAAAGTGGGTTGATAATTTTGAACAAAGATGGATCCTCCACTTGATTTTAACTACACTTTTCATCTTTGTTTCATGCAGAATACAGAAAGACTTAAAAGAAAATGCGGCTACGTTGGAGGAGTTACAGAATGCTCGAGATATACTCGATAATGAAACGAAAATGTTCGAAGATCTAGAATTTCAACATTTGGAAGAAGAATCAGAATTGTAAGTATATCTTGTGTCAGTCAATATTAACTCTAAGCGTTCCAGGCAATTAATATCGGTGAAAGAAAACATCGTGGAGAAATCTGCCAAATCTACCAACCCACACGTAGGTCTTACTCCACACTCCAGAAATGGAACAATAACATAATATTTTAACCAGTGGTACTTGCAAACATAGCGTTCCATTTTACTCTTCAGGAGTAGCAATATATCAGTAACCGATTTCATATAGGACTTTATAGTCCTGCTTGAAGTTCGATATAGATATTCACGGATTAAATAATCCATTGATGCTACTTAAATATGAATAATAAAATAAATTATTTCAACAGATTAGCGAACAGAGAAGATATCCAGAATGAGATAATGCTTCTAACTAAGAAGATTGAAGAACAAAAAACTAGAATACTGACACTAAAGTCAGAAGCGAACAACAATTTGACTTCAGCTTTAGATGAAACCAAAATATTGCAAGCCGAGTATGTCAGATTACTTAACCAAGTTGAAGAATTAACTAGCAAAGTCCAGAGTACAGAAAAAGAACTAAAACCGTTAGTGTCGAAGTTAAATGATCTTGAAAGAACACAATCTCCAGATAGTGCTTTCTATACAGACCAAACAAGAGCGAAATCTGGTGAATTCGGATATTCGCCACAAAGCTCAGATAGCGATGATTTGGACGTAAGCAAAATATCCAACTTCGAAGATCACACAAAACAAATAAATGAAAAATTCAACTCGATAGATCAAATGTCACAATCTATGATAGTTGATATAGAGAGACGAGTGATCGGTGATATTATAGATCCTATCGATGTTGATACCCGAAACAGCGAAAGTCCGTCTAAGTCTTCAACTTCTTCGAAGGAGAAGAAAGGATTTTGGGAGAGGAATTTCGATTCGCTTAAACGAAAAAACAGAGACAAAAAACCGAAATCCCCTGAAAAAGTCGACATTATGTCGCAGAGTTTGAACGAGAATATATTCTATAATAATGAGAATATTGAAATTGATGTGTCGTTCGACAAATTTAACAGTTTAAGACATTCCAAGAAGAAAGATAAAAAAGAAAACGGACCGGTTAAAAGTCATTCGTCTTCAAAAATTCCAACTTTCGCGGCATTGGGGAAAATTATGAAAAAAGACTCATTTAGTAAAAAAGGAAAAGAAAACATTGTTAAAGAAAATTTAAAAAATGATGAATTAACAGAAAGATCTCAAAGTGAGCAACATAATAATCTGAATAAGATTCGATATGTTAAACACCTTAAACCCGTATCAGTAGATAATAAGTACGTTAAAGCTAAATCTTTGTCACCCGATAAGGTGTCTAAAGACGAACCTATTCAAGAAGAAATTGAAACAGATGAACAAAATGATAAAGGGAATAAACTTAAGGTTAATAACTTGATTCCTAAAAATAACGAGAAACTTACAGAACATGTTTCAAAGATGCGTCATAGAAAAAGTTGTGGTGACGAACCGAGTGGAAGGACCACAGATTTTCAAAAAATGTCTGATTCCGGTAAAGTACCTTCACAAGATGATATCGATCGAATATCGAAAATAACTTTGGATGCGCCTATATTGTCAAGCGATACCGATATGAATTCGTTGGGGAAACGAACCCTTGATAGTCTTATGGAAATTGAAAGGAAGCGATTGGAAATGTTAGAAGAGCAAGGTAAACAAACATTTATCATTTACTTATTAAGTAGATTATCGTTTGTATCCGAAGGATTGTTGACAGCACATCGGTTACAACAGATCAATATCAATAATATTACTGGATGTGGTAACATTGCAGTAACGTAAGTAAGAAAAAGAAAATTGATACCAGACAGGATCCAGAAAACATACATTTCATTTCTCAAATAACTATTTCCAAATTCATTCTTAGATGATGAGAGTTCATGAGATTAGTTATGCTAGGCGTCAGTTAGAGGCGATTTATTTAATATCCCATTATATTTCCGAATATAAAACTAAATCCTAAACTAAATATATTTAAAATATTATCGATTTCTCTACTAGTTTTCTGCCAAAAAGTTGTCCGGAAGAAATCGCATTCAGCGATACAATTGGTAAATTGTATATCGTCACTTTATCAATGCGACTATTTCATATTAAAGAGTTTCTGTATTATTGACCAAAATTTTACTAAATCAAAATGCATTATTGAATCATTACATTTAGGTATTTTTTTTATATTTGGATTTGACCTGTCACTTTTTTGTTTGAATTGTCATATATTTAATTTCAGGTTGTCAAATGATCGAGAACGAACGGGAAAAGATAATCGAACTGAAGCGCCGAGTGCAAGACGAAACGAAGAAAATGTGGGACCAGCGCACTCGCGCCGAGCAGGCCAAGTCGACTGACAGCTGTCAGTTGTTAATGGAGTATGACAGCTCAAACGTCAACGGAGAGGCGAGGCCGAGTGACAGCACATTCGGGAGCGTCATCGAAGACGTCAGTATGACTGATGATGCTTTCAACCTCACCAGCTCTACTATATTCGAAGAAAGGTAGGTTTTTCGGTATTCAAAATATTTAAAATATTTTTATATGAACGATGTATAGAAAAAAAAGCATTAATTACCCACAGATTTCCTTTATTTCGTGTATTCTAACTTAACCAGTCCCCCTCATTTTATAGGTATTTTATTTCTAATAATTTTATTATATATTATAAAATATTAGACGCCTCACCACTTTTTTCATCTAAAATAGTTTAAAATTCTGGTGCGCATATCAAATCATAATAACAATATAATATGTTAATAATTTGTCCTTATTTAATCGTATAGTATTTTATTCAATAATCGACAAATGATCTGACGGTCCACCAGGTGGTATGTGGTCGTCGGCGACCAAAGCCATTCAGCATAGAATCCGCTTTTTAACTTGCTCGCCAATACCACTTTCGTGGTCTTATTTGGACTTTAGATTGGAAATAAATGAATGACCGAATTTGCCCACATAATAGTTTTTGGATATTTTAATGTAAGTAGACTTTGTTATACATATTTTTCTGGAATATTTATTTGTCCGTCTGTTTGTCCCGTAAACCGACTACTAAACTAAAACCACTGAACAAATATAGATGATTTTTATTATATTTGGAATTTATATTATACGTCATAATGTAAGAATGCATTTCATCTCGGGAAATGGACTTATTCCCGAGGAATTTTCTCACGTGAAGCGAGAGCGGGTTAGCAGGCAAGAAAAGCTTGGGCTGGTATGGAAATTTCAGCAAACTCTTACTAGAAGTTGTGCTAAATTATCTCTCGTCCATGTAACAAGATATTGTTAGATAAAAGATAACCGACCTCTTTGGGGGAGGTACTATATGACGTCGGATCTCGGATGGTTAGAATGTACAGCCTCATTTGTGTAAATCCTATTTTAACAGCAATTAGTAACTATTTGACAATAAAAAATTGGATTTGATGCTAATTACAAGATACATTTTATGTGAATATAATTTTCGTCATATAAGCACATGTTGAACTAAAAGTCCGGGCCCTAAACTTCGTTCCCCGGTTTGTACGGTCACAAGTCAAATACAATTATTGAAATAATTTTTTTTTATCACTCCTAGTATTTTTATCTATCTAATCTAAATAACGCTAAAAGAATTGATTATAATGTAAAAACTTCATAAATAATCTTGCATGGATTTAATTGTGAACCACTATGATAAGTGTTGTATTATATCGATCACATGTATCAAAAACATGATAACAGTTCAAGCTCAACATGCGTTTATTAGGACGAGCGGTGCGACCAACGAATATAAGTTTATCTAAACAAAGGGCGTAAAATTGTGTAGAATACTAGCTGGTCCGGATGATATTATTATGCCCCACCTATAGGTTATTGACAAAGCTATACTATATAGGTAGCTTATACCTATGACCCTCGGTCGAATATAACTTCAACAGTCACGTCATTCAAGCTACTCATATACAACGCTACATATATATATATATATATATAAATTATATGATACAATTGTGAAATATTTTGCAATACATTTGCCCGAAAAATGTACTGTCAGAAGCAATGAACGTGTCTTGAAGGTTACTACCGCATGTCATTTATTTCTACAGATCATAGTTAAAACTTGTCAAATAAAATTGTGAAAATCAATAATTTTTATATAAGGACAAAATTATTTCGACTCTACACGATATCTTACCTTAATATAACACATATTAAGTACTAAAAACTACTAATGCACCAGTAATTGACGCTTATTTACTCACATATCCTGTTACAGATGTATAGAAACACGTTGGATGTGACACTATACTATTTTGGTTAATTAATTTCGTTCATTAAAATCAATAGGATTCAGATTGAAATCCCTTCTGTGTCTCTATTTTATGTTAATTGACATTACATAGTTTAAGTTTCACAGATGACGTGCGTCAGACCCTTAATAACTTCAAAGGCTACTAACACTAAACTACTTCTAATTTATTTTTATATATATTTGTTATTATTTACGCCGTCACATGTATGGCTCGTACATATGACTTCATTGTACGCCAATGTAGAAATATACAAACATTTCTACTATATACTGTTTATATTGCTCTGTAGAATCGTTTCAGGAGGGTCGAGGTAAAGATTTTTTTTTTCGTTGTTTATCTTGGGTTTAAAAATAACTGGCTAAATATATTTGTTGGGAAACTAAGTAGAACAACATTTATTTTTTATTTTTTTGCGCACCGCCAACAATCTAATAACATTATTTTTGAATCATCCTTCATACAGTTAAGATGCAAATATACGCAATTATTATATTTTATTTCAAACTTTTTGCACAATTGCAATAGTTACCGGTGTATTTGTAATTATGTATGCGTTATCGTATATCCTACCTACCTACCTACTTATTCTATGTATGTAAATTAATCAAAGTTTGCGAATCCCGCGCACAAGTAATCTGACTCAATGTATGACCAGCCGTAATCGCACGAAGATAACTTATCGCAGTGGTGACGTGACCGTCTGCCTAACAGCACGATTTGATAACGAACATAATATTGAACTTAAATACTAATTCGACGAAATTAAAAATAATTACTAAATATATATATTTTTTAAGTAACAGTGATGTGTTAAACAGTTGCTCTCCGAAACAACGTAAACTTTGTGTGTCGGTTAAAAAGCGCCAAGTTGTTTTTAAAAACACAGTTGAAAGTTATTGAGTGTAATAAAAAAGAATCTTTATGGACTAAGGATATAATAACTATTAAAATAATGCTCATTGCAATTATCCATAATATACATGCCCGAAATATGTTAATACAGTTTCAAAATGATATCTAACTTAAATGTATATTTTAAAAACACTAACAAGATACGTGAAATATATAATGTAATTCTTGGGATATTTTAGAAAACATAAACACCCGACATAAGCTAATAGAGCTCGTGTTGTTACATGTTACGACTAATATAAAAATATTCAATAATATTCAACCTTATCGAAAAAGTAGTGAAACTACTATTGACCAAGTAATGTTCCCGGTTCATGGTTCATGACTGAATTTGTGATTTCTTAATTGTATACATCCATACCACCCGTATCACAGAAAATTATAGTGCTTATTAATGGTTCATTATTTATTTATTTAATCTAACTTTGTTTTCGAAGTTAATTTTGTAATAATAATCATACAAATGTGGCGATCAATATTAATGTTGTTCACAAGACCGATACTAAGCGTTTTAGCCTCACTTATAAATATATACTTATTCAATTCTCTTCTTATGATGGTTTATGTGGCCTTCATAGAGGCCTCCGGGAAAATGTATTTAAATACAAAACGAGTAGTATACAAAGCAATTGCACTACCTGAACTTGGTCCATGTAAGCTTGTTAAACTAGATATCACTTAACACGACTCCAAGGACAACAAGAATGTTCCAAGTTCCTCTAATTTGTCAAAGTAAGAATTAATGATACTTGTTTCGGCAAAGAAAAAATATTTTATAGGTAACAAAAAAAAAGTTTTTAAAACAGAATACTTTCATATACCCTCACTAGGATTTCTTGTGTTCAGCGCAGGTGTCATGGTTATAAACAAATAATCATCACCAAATATACTCCCACGTTCCGATAACAGTTATTTGTTTGTGAAATTAATCTGCCATTATTTAGAATCGAACTCCGAACCTTACGCTTGGTAGGCTGGGTCATTCAATCGGGACTACAGACTCGCCTTTAATTTGACTTTAATAAACGCAATCAACTAAGCCTTTCCATTGTTCTGTTTTATTGTCAATTGTAATTAATAATCAGAGTGAGGTATGCGATGGCGACATGCAATCAGTGACTGGAGAATTAGGCCGACCTTTTATAGATCTCTCGAACTACAGGAAGATCACATTTTCTAACTGTCTTAACATTTTTTACGAAAATCACCAAGTTGCATTATAATTCATTTACTTGCCATTTAATAATTAAAATTATTTCATAAAGCATATAAAATAAAAAAATGTTTTTTAAGGTATATCAACACTATTAAGTTTTGTATTTTTTATTTTGATAAAACTGGCGTCTCTTGTGCTCTCTAAAGGAATACATAATTTGTCAAATAGATTTATGGTTTCGCTTCCAACGATCATAGGTTACATTACCTGTTGTGTTTGTTTCAATGTATATTTATAGGCTACAATGTTCACTTTAGACTATAACCCATTACTTCCTTCTGACCCCGAAAATCACTATTCGTTCATTTAAACTTAACTGTTTTTGTCACTGGGTCAATAATCTTTATACGTACGAAGTACTACTAGCTTTTCGGCCTAGTTGTTTCTCAGAAAATATGCGGTCACAGACAGACATGCAGATTCGCAGACACTCGAATGAACCTACAAGATCAAATTTTTTCAAACCGTCGATACATAATATATATGCATTTCGTGTAATTTTAACAACGTCCTGTATAACCATTGCGCGTTACGGACATCCTTCGCACGTCACAATTGAGTACATGAGTTACTGACACACTGCGGTACGACTTGGCGCGTCGTTTCGCTTTTTCTTTTGATACACACGAAACTAAAGCGTGGCCATTTTCATAAATAATTAAAGTAATTTATGGCTAAAGTAAATTTGTAGAACGAGTGAAGTGCATTATGTGATGTTTTATAAGTGACACTGAATAGATTAGTGTGTAAATACATAAATATAAGTGAAAAATATTTCATTAACATGTATCGTATAGTTTACAATGCAAAAATTGGTTCAATTAATCAAACTGGATAGATTAAAATTAGAATGATGGGCCCTGTTGTTTGGACTTAGCTTTCCCGAGCTTAGGATCTGAGTTCGAATCCTTAATACATCTTACTTTTTTAGTCACAGGTGTAGGTATTACAAATTAGTTATCACTTCACTTCGGTAAAGGAAAATAAAATTTATTATTGACATCGGAAATAAGGTGTTGATATTCTTCTGTAACGTGTATGGCCTCCAATTTATTATTGTTTGTTATTCAAATACTTGAATACAAATTTAAACACTCATAAAATACTTTTCAGAAAATTGATTTTCTGTTAACTGACATGACGCGTGGGTACACGCCCATGGTCCAATTTCGACTGTCATCGTAAATAATAAAAAGAGATTATATCGTCTTTAGATGATTCTTCAAAAGAATTGGAAATTATAAAACCTTCATCAGTATCAAACTCATTAGTAGTAGAGGGTGGTAAAGCAATTAACGTCATAATCAAATTCCGAGTTTCTTTTAAAGAACTAAAATTAATGTCACAAAATATCTCGCGTTGTACTTTTCATGTACTTCTTAGAGTAACGTTTTTTGTAAAAATATATTTAAGTATAAAGGTACAAAGTACGGCAATATATCTTGCATCAAAAGTGCAAACACATTTAGTTCTCCAAGTTCAAAAATAATTTATTAGGTGGTAGAGAATATTTTATGTAACCGCCACGTAGACTGTTCGTGCCATTCCGATTCCATGTACTGTAGCCACCTACGCTATGAAGTCCCAACTTCACCCAGCTGAGGACAGTTTGAAGTTATTTGGAGGATAAAGTTTCAGTATCGATCTATGGATGTCATTTGACACGTAACAAAAATGTCCTTCTTGTCTTAGAACAATCCTTTTTTGTTTTAAGCGTAATAGGAATTTATACTGTGTCATTTCACTCCTAGCGGACTGAATGCGCTCTTGTTATTTGCATATCTACAAAAATAATTTCATCAAAATAAACACATCTACTTTTAACTTTACAATTCACCATACACTTCACAACTGCATTTGAATGGATTGATGATACGACAATTGAGATACAGTTGAATAAATGATAAATAAATATATTTGTCCTTTCTTGTCAGTCGGTCACGTAACGAATTGTTCGACGTATTACTAATGTAGATAGAGTTGTAGATGGACTTGTTAAAAAAGTGACTAAATGATAAACAACGATGTGAAGTTTTGTGACAAATGACGGTACATTCTAACATAGAAGCAATTACGATCAATAATTTGTATCCGAACTTTTGACTACCACGCAAACGATGGATAGAACTAATAAACATCGCAAACTATTGTGTTGGTAAGTATACTTTGCAATCAGTTTTTTATCGATTCGAGTGAAACACGTTTGGGAAATATGCCAAAATACAATACATCGGTTAATGAACTATCGATTATGCAATAAATCGATAAAATTTAGCGATATAAATATAAAACTAATGCTATGTCGTATAAGTTCAATGTCTAACAGTACATCGCCAATATTGTAACGAGGATTTATATTACTTTGATTGTTTTGTTTGTCACTCATGGAAAGTATAATTTTCTTAAAAAATGTAGAAATCGTTTGGGATTTCAAAAGAAACATGCGTCTGTCAGCTGCTGCTCCGTGTCTAAGAGCCCCTCTTATTACTAAGTAAACAAGGAAATATTATGGTACAGTTATATTTGAAAGTATTTTCATAAAATGATCGTAACTGCGTATTGTAAATGACTGGTTGGTGTTAATTATTAGAGAAATGTTAAGTTTTTTTTTTTTAAATCCAATCTCTGGTTAATTCCAAGAAACATTGACTGTACTCCTGAGATAAACTAATTTATATAGGACTCTCATCTATCAATGAAATATCTTTATCTTAAGTAGTACCTACTGGTTAGTTAGCAAACGTATTCTCCGCTTTCTTTATCGCGGACAACATCCCGATTAATGTCTTTGATGTTGCGGACGTCCAAAAGCAGCGATGACCACCATCAGGTGGCGGTTAGCCCTTTTGCTGGTTATTAAAAAACAAATACAAAAAAAAAGACAAACATAACACATCTGAATCCATTCTTATCCTGATGTTTTATTGTTCCAGCTCTGGATTTATGTCGTCATCAATAGAAGAGGTGAGTTTTTATTATTATTTCTAAAATACTCTTTTGGTTGTTTTAAAAATATTAATTTGTAAAAGTTGACACACTCACACACCCGCCCTAGACTCACTATGTCGAGTACACCCATGACCCGCGAACAAACATTTATATGTCACAAAAAAGTCTGTCCCAGCCGGTAATGGAACCTGAAACCTCTCGCTCGACAAGTAGGTTCTCAACAAACTGGATTAATTCACATAAAAACGCATCAGCAATTTTATTTAGTAACCACTATCCGTAGACACGTTCCATATAAAAATCACTCTCCAATATTATCTGATTGGTACGAAGGTTAGTTGGTAGAAAGTGCATAAAGTATTAACAATTTCTATCATAAATATTTATTTTTTGATGGGATGTCAATACAGTTTTAATAAATAAAATAAACGCAGAGATCAGAACACCAGGATGTGAGTGACGTGATCTCACAGTATTGTAAAGATTTTGTCTAATTTACGGATTTTCTACTCCCTAGTTCATTACTAATCGCTGTATCGTATACACCTGTATACACACCGGGCTTCGGTTACTGCAGTTTTCTCCTTCGCACTTCTAACATTATTTCCTCATAACTTCGACTATCTAAAGCGTCCTTCGTTGCTCCACCAAGCTGCAACAATGCAGGTTGATGACGGAACTGTGTTAATCGCTTGCCCAAACTAGTTTGATCCCCGATTTATTGGATCTGATAAACGTATTGTAAATTAATTACAGCCATAGAAAACCGTATCAAAATTATAATAACCTTTTAAAATTTTTAATCATTAATAGTTAACGAGTGTGCGATAGTACGATTATACTTAATACGAGCGTCATATAGTTTCAACCACCATCCAACCTGACCGCACACAAAGTTCCAATGCCCAGTCGTCCATTTACGATTGAGAGAAGCCGTCGGTCTATAAGCGCTACGATAGGATCCAATTTACGGTTCATTGATGAACGAAATAGGAAACCGTTACAATGTCACCACGCATCCGGTAAAAGCTCAAGACATCCTACAAATTTGATGGTCCGTAATAAAATATAAAAGTCGTTGGAAGCTATTTATGACAGTTTTGGATACATGTTTTGTTCTTGTGAAGGAAATCGTCGCCGACCACATCCTGGAAGATGGGAAATGATTTGTCTTCGTAGTAAAGTTTGAAACGCTTTATTAACACTGACGGACGAGACGTTTGATATTTATATTTAGATATAAAAACAAGACTATTTTTGGTAACACGTCGACATCGGAATTATGTGGAGAATGTGTGAGGAATCAATTCAAAATATATTTATTTTCTGATAAGAAAATTAATGTTAATATTTTAGTTTTAGTCTGAATTGTACCCTATAAAAATTAAAACTTTCCACAGAATTATAGCAAATTTTTAAGTTGGTGACGCGGTATTGTGAAAACCTTTTTTCGGTGAAACGCTTTTCAAGAACACAAATTACAATAAGATATCTCTCCGGAAACAAGCATCAGACCAGCAAGAAAGCCGTTTGGTAAATGTACTTTGAACTGAAAATAATATTTTTACACTTTTGTACCACTAAAATAAATATATTTACGGTGACAAATATTAGGTATGTGAAGACTACAATACTCTCCGATCCAGCTTCCGTTGAATCACCTTTAAATAAACGTGACGTCACAGCGTGACGTCGACAAATCTAAAAACAAATCGATTGTCCGTGTTTCCCTTCAACCAAATGTTTCATTGTGTAAATTTGTTTACAGTAATACATTTTTCGAAATTCCATGAACGGGTCGGGTGACGTATATACGCCTTTGGTTTAGCGTAATTATACAATTTTAATTGGTTTTGACGCATAGCATCGATTACAGCCAAACGATCTGACGGTAGCAAGTTCGCCGTAACTAATGTCCAACTCGAAAAATCAATACGCTAAGTCCAGTGTCCAATCATAAACTTACATTCACACCATCGTCCTATGATCGAACCATGTTATGTGGGCTGTATTAATAAAACACATATATTTATGCAGACCTTTGTAGAAAATAGAAAATTATCGCGACAATGTCGCGAGAAAGTCGCAGTTTCTCAATATAGTTTTTGTCATAAATATATGCTCGACGGGAATTTTCCTGAGCTCGGTAAGTATGATCACTCATAATCGTGTTTACGTTTAACGATAATATTTTCCAATTAATAATGAATAACCAAAATTAATGTGATTTTGGAAAATGATAAGCATTTTAGGTGTAAATGTATCTTACCCATCTGGCTTGTCGCTGCTAGCCTCGGCTTCGAGCGTTTCAGATTGGCTGTTCACTGTCCATTGTCTACACATAACATTGGAGCAGATTTAGATTTGGAGGTCTATATGTAACAATGAAACAGATTTGTGGAGGACGCAGTACTTGTCAGGATGGCTTCACTTCCTGCAATCGCTATCGAGATATATCCATTAGATACATAGAGTTCTTGAAATAACTAATACAAATTCAAACGGACAGTTAAAATTATGTGGTGTTAAAATTGTGGAAATTAGGAGTACAGTGTTGCATTTCATCTCCATTGTTGTACGACTCGGCTTATGCTAAATTTTATATTACAGAAAAGAGCATTTATAACATAAGGCCATGGGGTTCGCTTAGATATCTTTAATAAAATCAATATCAGTGTTGAACTTCGAATAAATATTATGTCATTAATTCATACAGTAGCATACATTTGCACTTTACGGCAGCACATGGCCCGACTACTCATTCACTGGCAATTACTATATAAATAATTTGTTAACTTCATATTTGAAGTTATAATACAGACCTGTTGGTCTGTATCTTACCACCAGTTGAAAGTCATTTTAGGTGATTTTTATTTTATTTGTTTGGAAAACTTACATTTATACAATAATCTAAATAAATATACATGAATAGACTGGGAAGGCTCTTTACAAGGTTTTATTTTATTTCAGCCAAGGTATATAAATATAAGAAACAGTCGGAACACAAGTGTTCAACTCATGTACTTACTTACATACACATAAGTATAACAAATTTAGAGTAATAGTTATGTTTGGAAGTGGTTAGCTTTAGATACGTTGTGGAAAACGTTAACGATCATAATACGTTGAAATATTGTCACGCTCGTACCGAACAGATAGATTGTTGTTACTTTCCCGAGATACACTCGATGATTTGATGATACACTCGTTCTCATGAAAAAAGAATTTGACAGACATATGTAGAGAGGTGTACATGTAGGCGTTCTTGTGTTCGTTCTTGGAACTTTTAATGTGAAATTGTTTAATAGCTCGGGGGAGTACAGAACCAATTGCAATATTAAATAAATTAGCCAAATCAGCTATTCACGTACATTTACGATGGAATCCTCGAGGAATACCTGATGGGTTAGTAGTTTTGGACGATGGATGTGTAACCGTTTTGTACAATTTTGAGGTTTCTATTCGGCATGTAGGAGCGGCACCATCTAAACGAATATCTTCTTATTCCAGCATCATACAATTTGCTCAAGAATATGATATGATATATTTCGTCAAAAACCTTGATATGGGTTATCAATCTACATATAGCTACATACAATATCAACTTGTGATGGTTCCAACGTATGTATTGACAAATTTATTCTCAAGAAAACGGTGTTGTTAATCACTGATATAATGTTTAAGGACATAATACAGTTTTAAGGGTCCACGTCTTTCAAATATGCAAATGAGCATAATTTTGAGATAGGTCTATACTATTTCATTCTTAGCCCCTTTTTATGAATAGATGGTGGAATTGAGGTCATGCAGATTTCAATGTAGTCGGAATAATGCCATCCCTTACATATTTTTCAAATAGCAATGATACCGGTGGCTCCAGTCTTGGAGCGTGACTCACCACGTCATAACAATGTATACACACATGTATGCCTCCGAAACACAAACGTTTTAGTACTAAAATAAGATAAAAAAGGTGCTTTACGATCACAATTTTTACACATGAGCTATAAAAATCATTGACAATCAAGTCCGTGTTGTGTCTTGAGAATAATTCTGTTAATGAATTAGTGACGTAAAGCGTAAACACGTTCCCACTGGAGTTCTAATTGCGTTTAAATTTTCGCCAACAATCGAATACACACAGTACAGTTGAATCGATGCAGATGGAAATCGGAGTACAAAAATTATACTTAAGCTTCAAACATATATTCAGAAACTGGGGTGGCCATTCATAGCAACAAAATAGCATATCTTTGTTAATACATTATTTGATACCCTTGTAAATGGTTAAATAGGTTTTAAACGCGACTTTAATTCATCAACGTTTTTTCGACACACACACACATAGTAATCATTATTACTTTTATATCGTATTTTATTTTATAACATCTAAGATATAGAATACAACTTAACATGAATTTTTGACAAAAATTTATGACGTAAAAACATGTAAATATAATCACATTTTGTTTGAGGACTCTGGCTTTTGCCACAGAAATGTGTGTATACTTGGCCATGCAGAAGATTTGTATTAAAAAGAAAAAAAAAAAAATTAATTAAAAAAGAGATTTGTTTTTTAATCAGCAGCCTACATACGAGAAGAAATATTTCGCATAAATAATAAATTTCCAACCAATTAAGTCACATAATACTTGCGTTACTTTAATGTTCGATTGCGAAGAATAAACGACAAACTATAATCAAATAAATATAAATTTATACTTACTTTTTACCTTATGTCGGTATACACTCACCTCCACGTTAATATTTCCTAAATTACCAATGATAGAAATACACAAACAAGACTTCACCAACAACCAAAATCCGACAACAAATATTTATCTGTTTCATAAATCAAATATAAAAACTCAATAAACAGATTCACTACCGAATGGGTCGGCTATTCTACACCATTGAATGAAAATCATAACTTAGTAGAAGACTTGCTCTGCTGACTAGCGTTTACCTACGCTGTAAATCCTAGGATTAGGTTCAAAAGTGTGTAAGCGTTAAACTGCCTTTCAAAATTCGCTTCGCGTTCTAACTAAAGCAATATCCTTAAACTTCACACATTCAGTTTGTTCCGCCCACGATTTTACATTACAAAAATAAACCGTTATATATCGGTCTCCGTAAAATTGTTAGTGTAGTGTTGGCTGCATACCGGTTAACAGTCAAGGGCGGTGATATTCAGTAGAAAAAAAAAAACAAAACGCCGCATTTCGAAATTGTAATTAACAAAAAGTTTGGCGCGTCTAATATAAGTCCTCTGTGATTTGTGGTTTTGTGATTTGTGAATTATAAATTAAAAAGTGTTTATAGTTAAAATAATAATAATTAAAAGTTATTAGAAAATTAAAAAATGTTGCGAAGTCGTGTCTTAATGTACATTTAAAATCATTTTTCGTTTAATATTTGTGGCAACGTTATAAAGTTCATCTGAGAGGAACTGCTGCTAAGTCTGCCATTTTTAAACTACTTTGGATTATGGTCTTGGGGTGTGGTTGCTAGCGAGGAACCAATTTTACCGGGTCCTAATTTACGCAAAGTATCGGTTCCTCTCCTGGTAATTCTACATGTGCAGTGGTAACCGCTTCCCCTCTCTTGGCCTGTCACCGTGGTCGTTGGCTAGCACCCATAAAAAAATATCAATAAATCTATCTTCTTAATTCCTTCTTAATCTTAATTGATTTCAAATAAGTCTGTGATTCTGTTGGAAATCGGTTAGGTCGCAGTGATATTCGAAACGAGATGGTCCACGTGCTCTTTAATAAAAAATTTTTTTTAATGTTTTTCGTTTTGTGGCATGTGAGATTTTTACACACTAAAATCCATGCAAGGCAGTATGCCCCAAAAAATCTATTGAGCCTTTTCAAATATCTAGAGTAATGG
Source organism: Agathymus mariae mariae (assembly GCA_018251895.1). NCBI lineage: Eukaryota > Metazoa > Arthropoda > Insecta > Lepidoptera > Hesperiidae > Agathymus > Agathymus mariae. The sequence goes on from DWPT01000458.1 coordinate 18,985, forward strand.
AAAATTTAACTGAATTAATTGAAAACTGTATTAATAAAGGAATACGAATCAACTTTCTACCGGTCGTCATTGATTCGCACGGGACGTCACAATGGTACAGCGGTACTTCATTATTCTATTATTGCAATGGAGCTAAACGTGTTTGTGTTTTCGAATTTTGCAATCACGTTCTACGACGTCCGACTCGTACCTGCAGTCCGAAATTAAACCTGTCGTGTTCTTTAAAATTATAAAAAAAATATCAATATCATTTTAGATTATTCGACACATGAAAACCAGTATAGTGTTCGTTATATAAAAGTTACAACTATTTCTTGGGATATGACATGGTCAGACACCATGAATATCTGATACTGGAGGGTCACTACAGAGTCACCTCCAACTGCTAATTTAGTCGTCAATAAAATATTTTTTATCATACCTGACTTAAGATAAATGTTACCATCACGTTTGTCTTTATCTTATAACAAGCCTGCTTGAAACAAATGCAGTTAGGATGAGTAGCAACCACGTTAGTCCTTCATCTAAGAAACGGTACACATATCCTGTATCAACAAACTGTTGGAAGTAAGACACACGCGTTAAATTATTTGCTTGATAACGAACAATAATGCCCCCATAACATTTGTATATCTGTCTTCTGCGACAGCTTGTATACCTGTAACATATAAGACTGGTCCTACTTAGCTCTGATTAGAAATTTATATACTTCTTTTTTAAATACTGTTTGTTACAGGTATTTTAAAATAAAAGATATAGATAAAATTCACCAATCAGAAAAGTAATATCTTGAAATAGATTTTTTACATAATATACTTACATGTACTTAGCGAACTTTTACAACCAAAACAAGGGAAAATTAATTGTTAAAACTTTACAGAAGAACGTTAGCCGGGAACATTTTTTTGAACTACTAAATAAATCCCTAAATTATAATCCCTTCGTATCCGTAGACCTAAGTTTGGGTATAAGCGGCAGAGACTTCTAGAAGGTTGATTATAAACTAAACTAAACTGAACCATTTTATTAAACCATGGACGCTATATAAATTCCAATGTTATCTGGTTGTGTATCCGTATAGTTAGATATAATCTATATTTAGCTAATCAATACAACTTGTTATCATCCTTTATCAGTTCTATGGACTGGCGCCTAGTCTACTCCACTTATTGCCCACTAGTAGTCTCTTAGTCATTATTTGGTTCATACGTTCAGTAAGGTGTTTTCTAAACATTGGTTGTCCGCGCTCGGAATGTTATGACTTGGGTCAAATGCAAAAACAATATATCAGGAAAAAAAAATTACACTCAATTCTACAATGGACTTTACAAAAGACTATTGTTATATATTCAACAAAATTTTCATTTTCATTTAAAAAAAAAAAACATGGATTTTGTAATATCTGTGACTCCCATTCCTTCATAAACTCTATGGCAAATTCTTTGGTATACTAGATTTTTCAATAGCACTACCCAAAGCAAGAAAAACAAAATGAAGAAAGAAAAACCTTAGATACAAATTTGTATGACCATGAGTTATTTATATTGAAATCTAATGTCTCTTTTTCTGAATTCCAAACATTGCAACCATTAATAAAACTCTATAACAACGCAGAAAAATTTTCCCAGTTTACGATTTTTTTATTCCTATTCAAATAAACGCTCAGCTTTTAATAAACATGTGCGGTACTTTAGTTTGACACTTCATCAACCAACACGCGTCCATTTAACGCAGACGTTATGTGCTCCTTATTTACAGGGCGATAAGGGCGATGGTCGGTTGAATCCGCGCCGCAGTTAGATGCAACGTCGTAAAGCCCTTGGCTACAGGCCAGAATGTGACAAGAGCATACGTCAAAGTCGTTTTCACAGTTTAACACGTAAACAGTGGACCGAGAGTACCTAGGTCCTGTTTATTATTTAGCGCACCATTCACCAGATTGTAATAGCTAAGATTTTAAAAATCAACAAGATTTTTAGTTAACAAAATTTACTAATTGAGGACCGAAACTCTTTGAATCAAAGAAGAAGAACCAAAAGCAACGCGTTTAAATAAATCATTTGATATACAGCGGAATAAATGATTTTAAACCTCTTTTACATAGACGGCGAATGAAAATGTAAACGGGAATTGACATTGCAGCCTCAACGGACGTGGTCAATCTTAAAATGGATAAAAGTATAAATTATTAGAATCATATAACAAATATACATAAGCAATATGACTATTCATGGAGTTCAAAAATTGTCTTGTGTTTTGTCTGATCTTAAAGAGAATTTTATTTCTTTATTAGTTACCCTCCTCACTTCTCTTCTCGATTCTTACGTTCACAAATAATCGAATCCTCATTTATATCAAGCGTCTTATAAATTTTATCTAATGTCATACACACCTAACCTTTCTCAGAGTCAGTATATATATTGGTGAAATCCGTATCAAAACCCGTGCAATAATTTATAAATTATCGCATTCATATAGAGCGACGGAGAATTTGTGTTATACAATATAGACTATGTCCACACGGAATAATGTAGGTAGGTAGGTAGGTACCTTTGAAACAGTAAAAGAATTTTACATGTTGGTGGCGTGGTTCCAGTTATTATCTTCCACATAAATACAAACTCATAAAATTCGTACTCTCTCTTTATTATATTAACTAGCGGCCCGTTCCAACTTCGTTCTTTCTTCTGTATATATACACGTATATTAAGTGTATATATATTATAGACCATGACAATCTACAATAATGTACCCATTAAAATTGTTTAATTTACTATAGATATGCGCATTCACTTAACAAACTGGATCGCCATGAGCCGATCTCCATAGTACTGTATTCGTAATTATATCTTAATACACTAAATTTTCTGGATCGACGTCGGCGTGATGGAATATAAATGGCCTTAACACTCCACTCATTCCGAAAATTCCGGGCGTGTCGCTCCGATAGTAAAAGGTTAATTGTTATTTTTATAATAAGCACGATAATGATAGCTTTATTGTACGATACATTTTTAATGACTGCAATCTCTAACCGCACAAGATGATAATAAAAGTCGCATAAATTATGAGTCATAATGTTAACTCGCCGTATGTTTTTCACAAATTATGATGTACTGGTGTTTAAAACATATCTGAATGCTTGTTGAATTACTCGTTCATCTTCATGATGGCCACTGAGTTATTATTGGCTCTTACTGCGATTCACGTCGTTCGGATTTCGCCTGTAAATTTTTCTGTGTTTTCTAAAAACGAAGGATAAAAAATGTGCGCGTACATACCCGATTATCATTTAATTTGAAAAGTGTTTACGCAAGTGTACAAATTATATTTATCGCGGGGAAGGTCGAAAAGTTCGGGGAATTCTATGGATGTTGAAATGAAATGGACTTCTTTTTCTTTTCAATGTTATTCTTCTTTAACCCTCTTGTATCGTCTGTCGTCTACAATTAATGACCAGCCGAGAACAATACTCCAATGTACACGGAGACGTGGCAAACTTCACTGGTGGAAGTTCTTAGTCTGCCCGAAGACTTCACTGCACTTATTTTATTCAATTACTACGCTGTCATATTATTCTAAAGCTATAAGGGACTCAGTGTTACAAACTAAGCCTTAATGTTTTTGACACGATGATAAAATGCTTGTGACTTATAATTTATACATTAACAAATTGATATTTTTGATATACTCAAAATCAATCGCAGATTGACACGTCACGTAAATTGAGACACGACTTCGTTGCGATTAATTTAAAATTTATTCCCATCAGATTTCCTTTGCTATTCAAAGCATATATATAAATCCATACAAATATAAATGCCAGTGTCAGTATGTCCATGTGGATCACGCTTATAAAGAGTTCTCGTTGGGGCATCGACTGCGCGCCGAAACCTCTCCTCGTGAGTACCTCTCAAGACTATCTTCTGCCCGTTAGCCTTTCAATTTAGCACGGTAATTCTGTAACATCAGGTGTATTATGGGTGAAACACAATAAAAAACGCAGCTAACCAAAATATCTATGAAGAGTTTGTACTAGAACACTGCTTGTTCCTAAACAGAGATTTCCTTCAGTAGGCTCAAAAAGTTGCAAAGTGACACAAGAAGGTTAACTTAGTGTGTACCTAAATAATTCGATGTATCATAGACAAAGTATATATATATTTATGTATAAACACTATAAAACATCATTTTAAATATATATACATATATTCTATACATAATTATATAGCTGTTTAGATTATACAGTTTCTTAGCCGGCACCGCTGAAGTATTGTTGGTGTTATTAATTGCAATGATTACTCACCAATAGGTAGTAGCGCTCGATACTGCTTAACATCGACGGTCAAGGACGCACGAACGCAGAAGCAGCGTAGGCACTAGCTAGATAGGTTCCCAGCGGTGGTTGCTAGGTATTATATTATCATATTATTCTCATATTCACCTTGTCCCCCCCAGCTTCAAGTCCGAAACTCCCGCACCGAATCCACCGAAGACGACAAGCGAAGCGATGACAGTCGACCGCTCAGCCATGCATCTGACTTTAGCAGGGATAACATATGTAAGTGCCACATATCAAACATGGAACGGTAGAGAATAGGAGAACGGATGAGAGTGCTGCACGGTTTTTCTATTAAAACTAAACGAAGATCTTATACCCATAGTTTGTGGTTAATGACGATGGTATATGATTCACAGTTAGAAACTTCAGGCACATTAGGAATATACCTGTAATTTTATGTATATTTTGTATATTTTTTTTAATTGCTAAAAATGTTATTTTTACAAATTCCCTACTCGGTCGCACACCGTACTCACTAAAGTGATAACCAACAGTGTCACTGTCGACCGCGCCGCGCCGTAGTCGCCGCGGCAACGGTCAACCGGTCAGCGAGTGGCAGCGGCCGCTCACCAGATACCTGCCGGTGGATCGAGAGGATTTCGATCTGCGGCGGCATGTCGAGTCAGCTGGTAAGTTTGTATTAAAAAAAAACTCGTACAGAACAAAGTGCCCCACGCACACACGCCCACTAATATAAACTATTGTATATGATTCCAGGACACCAGATCGAGGTGTGCCCCTACGTGACAGTATCGCCGACCTCCTGCCGCGGCTACCTGCATAAGCTGGGCGCCAAGTTCCACACCTGGTCCAAAAGGTGTGTATATAAGCCTTGCCTGTTGTTAACTAATTATTACGTATTACGATAATTAATGTCGATATCGATATAATGTCGATCATTAAAATATTTGCATGCGTTTTTAT
>DWPT01000459.1:0-24244 GCA_018251895.1 Agathymus mariae mariae
AATTACTAATTTTTTAAATAACCATTAATAAGACATGTATACATTTACATACAGACATATTTGACATAAAGACGTTTATACATTTTCGTTTAAGTGTTATAGTCAAAACATTACAATAAAGTATGGAACATTTTTCTATAAATACGAGTATGTTAAATTATTTTAAGAGTATTTGATTAAATTTAATATGATTTTAATTATATAATGAAACAGAATGTTACATCAGGCATAACCTTTATGCAAGTTGTTTAACAACTGCAGCTAATATTAGTGACTTGCTAGTGTTAAGTATTATGTTAATTATCAAAAACGTAAAGTTGTGCTAGCGAATGAGAGCCGATGAATGAACATGCCACATATTGGTGTCAATGACATGGAGCTATCGTACGCTGACGTTTTGTAAGGAGTATGTGTATCTGAATTCATATATAATATTTCAGAGTCTGTGAATAATCATATTGAAAACTATATTTTATGATCATTTCGTCCCATATACAGTGTAGAAGGGTAGGGGAGCGGCGTTAAAATACACAAACCCGACGAGTGCAGTATGAGCACAGATTTATTGAAGAATAAATGCTTTTTGTACATGTATGCATAATAGGTATGTGTATACTGCCCAAATGCAGTTTTGCGTTCGGTATAGCCTAAGCTACCTGATGAGTCGTGTACGGATTAAAGGCTCCGACACCATAACTGTCGCCGTGCTGGAACCTGAAGAGATCCGAAAATCTTCTATTAACATTTGATAATAGGCTCCCATGCAACATTTTGATACACAGACGCATTGTTTACGACATTTAATCTTATTGGGGAATATGAATAGACACTTTTTTTATTTTTTTACATTATATTAATGAAAACTTCTTAAAATTTTTACTCTACCTCATGGAATATTTGTAAACGATGTGCTCTCTCAGGTCTGGTAATACACGCTTATGCGTTGTCTATTGTTTCAGGTGAAGCTAAGAATTTACCCGCTCGCAACAATGGCGCCGCATACCACCGTGACATATACTGCGTGCTGTCGCTTGACCAGGAGGAGATATTTCGCACGTCCACGATGGAGAAAACCCTCAAGTACGTATTTACTATTTTATCCATTGAAATATATATAACCAATGATTAGTCAAGGTGCGTAAAGGACTTGGAGGCGTACAACAATCTCTAAACTTACGCACTTACTGAACATATCAAGCAGGGAACGGCTGTTGAATGTTGGATGACTTGGACGGAAATAACCCAAATTTATAAAGTGTATTAGTAAATGCCAAATTTGTTCCCGGGGAAAAGAAAACAAAAATTTGTATGATCGTTCTGTTAAATGAGATATAATAATTTTTTTACTCTTGATTGACACCTAATTATTACAATTTAAGTAGATTATACATGAAACGCTACTGTAAAAATAGACATGTCGATACTGTTTCTGACATATTTTACCTTTCTGATGTTGTACCTAAATAGGGCAATCACTCAGTTGTAAAGAAGATGGCAGCCGTCTAAGGCACAGTCAAATACGACAGTTGTATGTGCTGCATGATTAAAAGCTAATAGACCATAGCCATTGAACGGAAACGGATGTCATCTACGCTTAGTTTGCACGTGTTACTTACACGAGTAACTTGTCACCACCTGTATAAGAATAACGCTAATATTTGACCAGTGCACATAGCGGACGCTTTGTTCAGCTTCCGGATCGGCTTCCGGTTGCTATCGGGTGGGAAACGATAAAATATATTAAATTCAGGGAGCATACAAATTTACTGGGTCAAGGTTCGTGTCGGTTGTGAATGGTTGTAAAATTATACGGTAGAGGCGTCGCGGCGAATTGAGAATAATTAGTGACGTAGTACTACTAATGTTAGTGTGTATTTGTACAGTTTTCGCGCTAACGGAATGTAGGTGGGGCACGGTACTTATTGAATATAATTATAATAAATTGTAAATATAGTACAAATGCACACCATCTGTCGGTATTTTTGCATTTGGAATTTATATTTAAATATGGATTTAAATAAAATTATTATATAAATATAGATTATATAAATATAGAAGGCGTTGTACCTAGTGTATTTTGTATGGCAGTTTCTCTGGGCAGGCAGATATAGTCTGGATCAATGACCTGAACCCAAAAGTCAGAGTTATAATGAGCAACGTTCATAACCCTAGATACTTTTAGTGCAAATAATTTCAGTTTCATTATGACGTTGTCAACAATAAATTTTTTACACGCCAATATACATTTAGCATCTACTTTTGATGCTAAATCTATTTGATGCTACAACGGGCCCACTAACCATTTGTAATGACGAAAAGTTGCTCAAATAGTTTTAAATTTTAATTTGTATGGTATTTTGATTGCTAGTCCCACAAATGACTACATACCTGTTCTCCATACCTCTCTCTCTATACATATGTATCTCTATAATGTATACCTAAAACAAACGTAAAAAGTTTATAGGCTAGATATCAATACTTAGTTCCTTTGGCCACAGAAACGGTGTACGCCTAATTGCTACTTCTATATGAAAAAAAAAACATTTAAATCAGTACTAAGATTAATCACTTGAGATTTCCATAGTTCATCTTGGAGATAATATTAAATTAACTAATATGTTCTACACACACTTAGTAACAAAAACTAGTATAAAAACAGGATGGCAATAAAGGAATTTCAGTTCCGCTCGCACCTCAAGTCATGTGCAACCCCATGCCGTATCACAGCTATTCTCACACTCAAATAATGAAATCCCGGTAAAACAATAGCTATTTCGGTGTGGGAAGCCGAACATATCGCGAGCAAGGGGAGGTTTGGAGCATTGAAGCCAGAGGGCGGTGTTGCGGCGTGCCGCGTCCCGGACGCGCTTCCGGCGAGCATGCGCCGGTGCGGAACGTCCCTTCCGCTCCACCCCTCGGCCGGCGTTCGGTTTTCGAAATGAATGAGACACCACTCTCATCGCCAGTCGCCACGCGCCGCCAACTGCCGCCAACGCAACCCACTGAGTGGGTGGCGCTGAGCCGAAGTATGCAACGTTTTTGGTGCATTGAATTTATCATTAAGGCTCTGTGGAGATTATTTATCGATGACGAGAAAGGATAAACGCTAAGATTGGACGTCTTTTAACATTCACATTACGTAAATCGGTGTTTTTTTTTTTTTTAATTTTTCCCACTCCTTCGCAAGGGAGTAACGTGACGGGATGATTGTGGGTCTTTTTGCGAAGTAAGATAGCGAGGCGATAATAAGTTGTAGTGGTATATAGTACATATACGAAATTTTAGTCAAAGTCAAACCGAGGAATCAAGCTTAAGACTTATCACTGTACGACGCGAAAAAACGAGAACACGAAAGAAAGCAATAGGCGCTTTCTTGGTATAGAATTTGCTAGTGATTGTGGATGCAATGAGGTCTCTTTGTGTGTCTGAAGTTTGTCGTTTATGAGATAGTTCAGTTCTATCGGTTCATAAACTCAGTCTCTAGTATCTGTGTTTCGGTTTGAGGCAGTTCAAGCTAGTCACGTTTACCAATGAGTTAAAGTTAAGTGTTCGATTTCAGTCACCAATAGTTGTAATTACATCTGAACATTCGGAGATAACGATTGGTGATATCGAAAAATTTACAGACAGATAAAAACCAGCCTGTTAATTTGTCAACTATTGCCAAAAATAGTAGGGTCTGTGAAAACGTATTCTCTTTTTTGGTTAATAACCGACTTAATCGACCAATCATATTTTACATAAATAAATATAGCTTTATTCATAACTACTGTCGTAGCAAAATTTCAATGTACCTCTACAATGAAGATTGTCTATCTACGCTTAATGATGGCAACGTTTTCGATAGCATTTCGTCACAATTCACAGTTAAATGGTAAAACGTGCAATTTCACTTATTGCATTATACGTCCACTGATTGCGCGAATTTCTCAGCGGAGCAAATTGGACATCGGTCGTCCAATGAGACAATCATGGTCTTGAATCGTGATTCGTGATTCAATCATCTAAACTAAACGGACGAAGAAGCAAATTGTCCCCTGAAATTGCCTTATGAAATAGCTACGTAGATTTCTGTGTAAGTCAGCGATCTATTTCATGACGAAACCACTTCAACTTTTAGATTCCCTTTTCTTTCCCTATTCTTAGTCGTCAGCTAATGAGATACATATTTGTTGAGGAACTTACAAATTTAATAAAAAAAATATATACAATCAAATGAAAATACACTTATAAAAAGATAAAATGCATTCCTATGACGCAAGATTATTATGTTTCAAAGTGCTTATTCATGTCATTTCATACTAATGTACTTAATTAAGTCTTCTCTGTAACCGAGTAGAAATACTGTACCTTGGAAGTTTCTTTTAACCCACGGTTAGAACTTGCTGACGCGATGGTGTCGTTTGACGTTCGAAAAATGAATTTGAAACTTTCTTGTGGTCGTATTAAAATGAGGATATCGTATAAACGACACGATACAAACGTTAATCAGTAATTTGCTTATCAGCTGTCCCGTACACCAAAACTTGATCTGTTTCATCTTATCTATACCACCTATGTATCTTCCGGTGTGAGTACTTACTATATCTTGGTGCGCCGAGCGTTCGTTGTTTATCACTAAGGGACATTTTGTTTGTTAGATGATTGAACGGAAGCGAGATAATGATTTAGTGACCCCAGAGGTGAGCAGGACGCGATGGCGGATATCGAAGGAAATGTCACGTCACTCGCCCAGTCGCTCAGTTAATGGGTTCTTTGTCTTACGATACCTTATCTCATTCTATGTTTGTGACCGAACGCCTCGTCCGAAACAGCGTATACATTATATTATGAGTATTGTAACTTACTCTATTCATATCTCATTTCATTCGTCGTGTGTTGTATGTGTGACTGCGGTATTTTTAATGTGACGTGACGTCGCGTCGGTGGAACAATGAATCACTTTTATCAATGCTACTACGGACGGGCCGGTCGTTGATAAATAAAAATATAAAAATGTAATCGGCTAGGCTAGTGTCGTTGCCGCATCACGCGTAGACACGAGTTCATTACCGGTAGCCGTCTCGAGTCGAGTTCGTCATTAAGTAATCCATTTAATCCCGTGCCGGTGGTAGAGCGGAAGCTTTTAAGTGATAAATTGGCGCCGGAACTTGGTGGCGCGTAAAATGATAATCGGAGGACGTGCAGCTGAGTGCATTGCTCTGTTTCACGCGCGTACTACAGCCTGGCGAAACCTCTCTTACCGTCATCGTGCTAGGAGCTCGGGGCTAGGCGCGTTCCTAAATGTGCAATAGCGTTTGGAGTAGATTAAGCGTAAGCGTATTGTAAAATTACTCGAATATGTTTTTCTATATTTTTTTTTTGTATCGCGTGATAACCCTGTCGAACTGGTGACCGGTTTTTGTGATATCAAAGGCGATGGACTACTGTAAATTGTTACACTGTGCACAGCCTACGTTTCGTGATCCATTACTATTGTTGCAGCTACGTGAAGATGATGACGTATGATTGTGGCCTGCTCCAGTTATTGAGTTAGCTATTTAAAAACGAGCGCGTGTCTTACTCTTGGATAAGTTATTTTAATCGCACTAGTACTGTCTGTTACATACATATAAAATTATATTATTTTTGTATATGTTTAGTAATAAGAATCAACACGTATAGTGTCAATCATATTATTGTATCGCCCTATCACAATATAATTAGTAACGCAATGAAGCTGATCGCCGCAATTATTTATTCATATCGGTGGTCAACAGACGGTAGGTATTATTAGCCAGAATGCTGAATCATATCGCTTCGCGGGACGAGTTTACATGACCACATTATATCGGAGAATATTGGATAGTTTGACTTGTAACTTATTAGCCACCTACTGCAAGCCACGGGTCTATCCATATAACTCTGGAAGGCTTGTATTCTACTACGATGGATTGGTAGAGTTTAATCTCAGTATCAGAAGCAGTTTGGCCACCCGTAGGCCTCTGACATGGCCCAACCACTAGTATCTTACTGTTAGGATCGAAGGGAAAACGCTTCTTTGGATGTTTGGAAGAGCTAAAATATGTTTCCACCAGTAATCACTCAAACCCTATGGGTCCAACCAATGTATGGTATTGGTACCAAACCTAAAAATGACTTAATTCGATCGGTCGATAATCAGAACACGAACTACCTGAATATCGAAGCACCTCTAGTTGGTGTGTTTAATATTCAGATATTTTTATATTGTTGTGTATAAATGCCGCGTCCCCCGCTGCTTGTGACGGTTCCGCCTCCGGTTTATAAATACCGGCGCCGGATATGCCCGTAAGCCTGGCCCGCTGCAAAACTTACCACTTCTCTAATCTCAAAATAGTACGGTTAATGCGGTATAGCTGATAATTTAGCATCTTAGGTTTAATGAGATTTGTTGTTTTTTAATTAATTAGTAGTAGAAGCTTATACGCGTATTTATAGAATACCTAAATGATAAAAACAAAAAAACCTTGTAAGGTAGCTGTAAGTAGTTATAAGAATGGGTTACTAATACCACATCTGCTATTTCAACCTCAAAGAAAACTTCTGCCACGAAGCTTCTGGTTTCAATTTGGTTTTCAGAAATGGAAATAAAGAACTTTAAATATCTTAGTTATAAGGTCCGTAAATGGACTGTACTGAGCAGTCATCACCAAATGTACTGTATTTTCCTATTTTTCTTGCACATACAAAAATAACATTCCTCAGTCAATCTTAGTAACATGTTTCGCTTAGGAAGCGAAACTTAAACTAATCGTAATCCTCTGTATTATCTGTACGTCTATCTAAAAAGAAATCTGCGCAAGCGCAGTCGTAGGCGAAGGTTAATTGTGAATAAAACACGTCTCAGCTTGACGACATTTAATCTTTCTACGGTATTGTATTGTGCGTGATTGGTGTACATCTCGTTAAGTAAAGTGACATCAGTCGATACGAAATCTGCCGCTGGCAAATTTATGCTGACACAACGTAGTAACATCAGCTCTGTCACTTACAATAGCACTTGGGCGAATTGAACGACGCCTCTGTAAACTCGCTGATCAATCTTTCAGTTGTTTCCGTTATGAGATCATTATACATTTAAGTGTTATGGTGAATCTAATCACTTTTTAAGATTAAATTTGTCATAATAGTAACGTTTAATTAATTTGTTATGGATAAATTAATAATAATATTATATTAGTCAATACATTGTAGTAATCCCACCGGGAGATCAGTTGTAAAAATGCACAACACATGCACATATTATCATCCATTCAACCGACATGTATCTTATACGAAACGGTCGTGGAAGCAATTTTGATCTTTTGAATTTTCAAAAGGCCTAAATAAACTCCTTAAGGGCCGGCGATGCATTAGCGAAACTTTTGTGGGGTTGCAAATGTCCATAGGCGACGCTCACTAAACATAAGGCAGCCTATGTCATTCCTTAAAACTGTAAAGAAAGAGAAATGTAATGATGCAATTTACAGTTTTATTGCTGTATTACACTCCCAGTGATTGTTTAATATAGTAGACTGAGAATATGAGAGATGATCTTGGTCTTTGTACTTCAAAAATTCCCGTGGCTTATGTACTCATTATGATATGAGCGAGCGTTAAAACTTTCACCTCATGTCGTTGACGGGCCCACGCACATCCGTAGCATGATTACCACGGTCGCGCTCGCACATGGGAACCGTGGCTTATGTTAGGTAGCCATTAGGCGTGCCTAACTCGCACTACGCTAATTTGTACTCGTTAGTTTAGTACAGTTTCGAAGGAGATAACTGAGGTATTTTTATTGCCCTAAATAATGATTATCTAATGAATACTCGGCGCTTAATGTTTTTTCATTTGGAATGCTGGCGTTTTAAAATTACAAATTAATTGCGAGCATTTCTTACATGGAGCTTCACCTGGTAATAAACTTATTTTTAGATCGTATACCTCATAAATTGGTCAATGACTATGACTATTAAGGTTCTTGACTTACTAACTTTTAGTAAAGTGTATATGTAACCGTGTTGTTTTTTTAGGTATTTTTGGTGTAAGTAACGTGGCGTAATTGTTTACGATAAAAAACGAACGCCTTATTATGGAACCAGTTAAACCAGTAAGTTTGTTATCACTAGAATTGAAGCACTTAGAAATGTAATTTTTTTTACAGTCCGTTTTTTGGCGAGGAGTTCCAGTTCGAAGTGCCGCGTCGATTTCGCTACTTGTCAATATACGTGTTTGACCGCGACAAGCACCTCAAACAGGACAAAGTTCTCGGAAAGGTTGCTATCAAACGAGAGGATCTGCAGCGGTACAACAATAAGGATCATTGGTTCGCGCTGCGACCGGTCGATGCCGATTCAGAGGTGCAGGGTAAAGCGTACATCGAGCTCTCGCTCGAAGATTCGAGGAAGCGCTTGCGGATGGACCCAAAACCACCGGACCCAGACCCGCCCGGCGACATCAGCTCGGCGAAGGCAAAAGCTAACAACCTGATTAGACTTTCGGAGTATTGCAAGGAGATAAGGTTCGGCTCTTGCTCTAGTTCGACGAGCAAAAAGCTCCTCGGTACCGTGGCGACGGAGCCAACGCTCGGTCTGTCGCGTTCGGAAAGTCTGAAGGATCGTGCGCAATGGGCGACACGAACGAAACCTCCCATGCACACCACGATGTCCGAATCGGATACATCTTGCACCCCCACCGCTGCCGACTACTGGTCGGACCCTGAGAGGCACTGCGCGGCGCGCGTCGGTCCCGACACGCTGCGGCTGCGGGTGCTAGAATGTTCGGAGCTTACCACCAAGAACGGCCAGTGCGACCCGTTCGCTCTCGTCACGTTATTGTACTCGAACGGACGGAGAGTAGAAAGACGCACAAAACCAAGGAAGAAAACAATAAATCCTCAGTTTGATGAAATTTTCTGTTTTGATCTCGTAATGGAGGCTGACCCGAAGGATAAGGATGGTTCTCAATCGGTAAGGAAATTTATACATAAATTACAATATTAAATTACGTATGTGACCTCCATTTAAAAGCTGTAAATAATCGATAATCGAAATATATGCTTTGGAAACGTGACATATTATTTCATATATCAATACATGTCTTTGAAACATCTCTTGAGAGGGAAAAGGTAGACGGAAAATGCGTAACTTTTTGACCATGGACAAGATTACTCTAAGAAGGAGTAGGGTTCACTCATGAAAAACCAATTAAGACTCTTATATTTACTCATTGATTTCCAGATAAATTTCTGAGAACTTCAAACAGAACTTAAGTCCGTATAATTCGGTAACAGACATTACTCTTATCAATGAGGGCTGAACAGGGTACACATCAACCGAAACGAAAATTTCTTGAAGCTATTGATTGAATTTCATATAACAACAGGAATCTTGAACGGAATCTATTTGACATTGTATCATTTTATTCCCTAAAAACTGGTATATTTCATGCTCTGCTGGCAGTGACCCTGCATGCAGAGCGAATGGACCCCGGGTTCGATTCCCGACAGAGGTGATCGTACATTTGACAATTAAATGTTTCTGTTCGGGTCATCGTTGCATTACCAACTGTTGTCCTGCTCAGTCTTGTAACACTTCCGTTCTGTTCTGCTGCAGTATTGTGTTATACGGCGGAATAAACATTTGTATCTTACTTTGTATCTAAATCCTCAGGAAGATTTATGTTATTGTATCCATCTAGGACAGAGTGCGCCATGTCATTGCTCGTTTTGTGTCGCAGGCTGGCGTGGCGTGCGAGGCGAGAGTGTCGGTGTGGCACGACGCCGCCTCACCCGTGTTCCTCGGCGAGGTGAGGATACAGCTGCGTCAGTCTGCCCCGGCGCCGTTGTTGGCATGGTGAGTTTACACGAGGCCGTCTGTATTAATATATTTGCTGCGCTATACTAAAATTAACTAAAACTATTGTGGT
The DNA here is from genome assembly GCA_018251895.1 of Agathymus mariae mariae. Lineage (NCBI taxonomy): Eukaryota > Metazoa > Arthropoda > Insecta > Lepidoptera > Hesperiidae > Agathymus > Agathymus mariae. Next base: position 9,931 of record DWPT01000459.1, read on the forward strand.
GAATTGAGTACCTGTTCAGTTTACAATGATGAATAAATATTTATACGAATGTATGAAAAAAAAAATTACATAGTATAAATAGAGTTTACAACCGTCTTACCGAAATCAACCATGAGATGAGTTTGGGATTCAGTTAACAAGCGGATGAAAAGCTTACTTTTTCATTGACAGCGCATCATTACGATATCCGTGGACAACGGTAATCTTAACGGAATAATCCACGGATTTTAATGCAACCTTTACCAATTGACAGACTGATTCAGGGCATAAAGTGTTAAGAAATATATAAAAGGCTCGACTAAAACAAGTCGGTGTTGGGTGTGATTAATATTTGTGATTGTAAGGATCCGTTTCTGAAGCGAAACGTTGGCGTTTTTCTCTACTAATAAAACAAATATCCAAATTCACGCATAATTCAAATGGCAGTGTAAATATTCGTAATGATTGCGGGATACTGGCTTCGGAACCTCCAGTTAAGGACGTTAGTGTGAGATCTTGGGTCCTGTGAACAGTTGTATTTGTACGTCGGCGTGTCCTGGTATGCTGGTTTGAGCTTTTATAACGTTTAACTCTAATGTTCTCTAACAATATCATTGTATAATCTAATTATAACTGGACATTGCATCGGATAATCGGATTGTTTGAACTCGGTTCTGAGCGACGCAGGCGTAACTAACTAACTAGTCTGAACTTGATCTTGCGTCTCGATGACTAATCTTAGTGTATGCAAAATTAATTTATTATAACACTGTTTGTTTTCTCTTTTTTTTTAAGGTTCTTCCTAACATCCCGTGCGGGCGGAGCGCTGTCTCGCGGCGCCACTCCGCCCGGCACGCGGCTGTCGGCGGCCGGCAGCGCCACGCTGGGCTCGCTGCGGTTGCTGCTGCAGTACACCGTGGACCACGTGTTCCCCTTGGAACACTACAGGCAGCTCGAGGAGCTTTTTCTACGGAGTGTGCACCAGAAGGTAACATTATTACAATTTTTACTGTTTATGTAACCTACGAGACTAAAGCGAAATATTATGATTGTTAGTTTGACGTGTTTAAAAACGTTTTTTATTTCCCCATTTTGCTACATGTCATACGCAAATTTATTTATTTCATAATGTATAACTATTAATTTATTCGATAGTTTTTCGAACTGCCGCGCTTCTTCTCGATAATGTTTTTTGTTTTTCAAATTGGTAGGTACCTCTTTATCTTTGTTGTACTGTTTCGGTATTTACCCAACCGACAGATAGAAAATTTAGTATAAAATAAAATTGACAAATAGCAAAATTTGCGAGTGGCTCTTTTTATTATAATATAATATGTCAACTACATTTGTTTATACACCAACCCGTGTTTTATTCATAATCAACAACGAGGTAGTCGGTCGTTGTTCCAGCCGATAACCGCGTCGGCGGTGTACATCCTCGGCGAGATAGTGTCGAGCAAGACGGACGCGGCGCAGCCCCTGGTGCGACTGTTCACGCACCACGATCTCATTGTGCCCGTCGTCAGGGAGCTCGCCGACGCTGAGATATCGGTGCTCACGTGAGTGCACGCACACCTTTACATTTGCAATGCGATCTCACGTAATATTTGTATGAGTGCTGTTTTTTATTAGAAACAAGAATGCAAACACGTTTTTTACACTCAGTGTGCCACGGCACATAAATAGATGTAGATAGACAAATTACAGACTGTAAGTGAAAATAAATTAGTAAATAAAACAACCAACTAAAGTACAATCGAAGAAAACGAATGTACACGCGCTGCTGCGCCAGGACCCCTCCAAACTGGCCGGACTCATCGACAGTCACGGCTGGACAACGAAGTAGTTCGATCACCCAGATATAATAATAGTAACAAATCTATCCTAAATACATCAACGAAACTATTTAAAATTGAACATTTTAATTAAATTGCACACCTACGAGTTCCACATACGTAGATGACCACGAAACGCGCACCCGTCGCCTACTGTGAAATGGTCCTTATATTAATTAATTTTTTTTTTTTTAATTACTTTGTAATATTTGAGTAGTAATATTAGTGAATACAATATGACATGTTATATAGGTAAAAATAATTATTTATAAAATTATTTCTGAACCTAACGAAAGATGAATAATGGACGTGATATTTTATCACGGTGCGGAATCATTAACAAAAGTGAAGTGAGCTAACGCCGGTTGTTGGTATTGTAACGTGGATGGCGATATGGAGCGCGTGTTTGCAACTTTATCTCTCATTAAAAAGTTTTATCAGAGTTTGCACAGACGCGGTTATCTTGCAGCGCGGCCCCTTATCTGATACCTTCGGGCGCGCAGGAAGCCACTCCGATACTACCGATTATTATTATAAACAAACGATAAACATGTTGGGGGTCGGACCGTGTGTACACATGGCAAAAAGGTTCCAGATTTGTATCCACCAAGGCTGCGAACGACGTATTTAAGCGTAACAACTTTTTGTAGTCGCTGTATTGTTCATGTAACGCAAATGGTTAAACGCCAGCCACGCATATTGTGTTGCTACATCGACCTATGTGAAAGTAGCATCTGAGCTCAGAAGCATAGCTGTTTCTTAAACATGATCTGAAAGATGGAGGCCTCGCCTCGGCCCTTCGAACGGATCCTTTTATCGGCTCGGTGATCCAACGTGATAATATCGACAGCGTTCAGGGAACTCGCCCCACGTTATTGTTCTCCACTAGTATCTGATCAACTGACTCCAGCAAATTCGCAACGCCGCTCTATATGGATGCGGCGCCCGTCCGTATTGCATTAATATTCTCGTCGGCCCTCTCTAGTAGTTACCAATATATTTAATGTCAGGGACTTAATATAGCGTATATCGTGTTCACTAAATAATTGCAAACGCGTACATTATAACACATATTACACTCGCCAAAACGCATCGCACTACAATTCGATTTGTTGTAGTTGTAGTTGATCTGACATTGAGCAAAAATTACTTTTAAAGCGTCGGCAATCAACAGGGTGTTGATACAACACCGAACATATATTGATTGTGACGGAAACATTTACGCTTTCAGTGATGCTACGACGATATTCCGAGGCAACACCCTGGTGTCCAAGATGATGGACGAAGCGATGCGGCTCACCGGCGCCGCGTACCTGCGCTCGGTGCTGCGACCGACGCTGGCCGCCGTGCTGGCCGAGCGGCGGCCGTGTGAGATCGACCCCGCCAGGGTCAAGCCGTCCGCCGCTATAGCGGCCAACCTCGCCAATTTGAAGGACTACGTTGAAAGGGTAAGGCCCTTGAAATTATACATGTTCGGGTTTGGCTCGGTCTGAGATATTTGACGCACGAATGATGTTCACGAACTTGGTTTCAGGACCAAGTCATAACATTGTCACCGTAGTAACGGGCGAAGCATTCCCGTGTACCTATATATAATTGTCGCGACAGGTGTTCGCTGCGATAACGTCGTCGTACGCGATGTGTCCGGCGGCGATGTGTCGGCTGTTCGACGCGCTGCGGCAGTGCGCCGCGCGACACTTCCCGGTGAACGCGGAGGTGCGCTACTCGGTCGTCTCCGGGTTCATCTTCCTCAGATTCTTCGCGCCCGCCATTCTCGGCCCGAGGCTGTTTGATCTCACCACCGAGCAGATTGTGAGTGCGACTGTTATTTAATTATTCATTCGACAGTGAAACGGTAAAGAAATGTCTGCCTGATAGTTTGTTACGCTCGATGATTTCCGAACCCAGTGGACAATGGGTAGAAAAATAAATTTGCAATCACCACTACATAGTAAAAAAATATCTGATACGAGCAAATTTAATAATATATCATTCGTCTCATCTGCTCGTTTCCCCCTTATCTCCGAGAAATTAAACTTCCTTAGGTAAAGAAATATATTACTGAATACATTTCTGATTAATATAACAAATTAACATAACGAACGGGGAACAGTTTTTAAACCGGTGAACCTGGAAAACCCTTGTCATCTAATCAAAGAACGTTCGGCAGGACGCTCAAACAAACCGCACCCTCACGCTGATCTCGAAGACGATCCAGTCGCTCGGCAACCTGGTGAGCAGCCGCTCAGCGCAGCAAGTCTGCAAGGAGGAGTACATGGCGGAACTGTACCACAGCTTCTGCACACCACGACATGTATGGCCACCTTTATATACTAATAAAGGACGAATAGCTAAATAAATAAATTGACGTTCACACACTCACACTCTCGCACTAGGTGTCTATAGTGTTGTCTGTCTGACAAGAAAGAACATTTATACGTCACATAAATATGTGCCACGGAATCGAACCCGGTCCGCCTCGCTCGCCAGGCAGGAGTTGTGCTAAATAATTGCTCCACCGTCGTTCTTCTGTTGAACATCTCGACCACCTGCACGGACGACGCGGTTGCCGTCGTTATTCGTTATGCGCACATGCGCACGTTATGATGTGAGAGTACTCGAGAGGAGAGTGAATAGGCTTTTAAAAGGTCAGTGCGTTGGACATCTGAGACTTGATCACCGCTTACCGTCACGTTGGATTGTTGTCGAGCATTAATGTATTTTATGTTAAAAAGGCATCACTACCAATCGGGCCACGAGGTCGGCACAGTGTATGACACATATATGTACATAGCGTTATTTTAGTTGTAACAATAATTTATATTGCAATTCGACGACCCTGCCCGCCGAGCGAGAGGTCCCGGGTACGATTTCCGGCCGAGGCAGACATTTATGGGACAGACAATTGTTTGTTCTCTAGTCATGGGTGTTTGTGACGTCATATTTGTGTATGTCCACGCCGCCCGCAACACAGGGAATCCTAGTGCGGGGGTGTGATTGTGTAAGCGTTTATTTATTATTTATGCTTGCATACTACCAAAGTGATATTGAGAATATTGATTTTTTATATCTTTTATTATGTAGAGACTAAAAGAAGTGACCGCTTGCAAAATGTACATATGTGGAGACAGCTATGTTTTATGTAAACTTTTAAATTTATAATTTTGACGCATTTGAAACACAGTGCACAAAATGGCCATAAAATTAATTGAGCCAGAAATGTAGTAAACATAATAATGTGATATTTTTTTCTGCAGGTGCAAGCAATAAAGCAGTTCCTCGAAATAATCTCCACCAGCTCGGACACGCAAAACAACAATGTTCAAGAATCGCCTGTGTTACTCAAGGAGGGGTAAGTTTCTACTCGGTTATCAGATAAATTTATTTTTATTTTAATGTATCTAATATATGTTGTACATATGTAATTGTTTGTTTTCTTCCGTTATTGCCTTACTTGGATCAGATATGGGTATGTATATTTTTTATCAAAATATAAAAAAAAAAAAAAATTGCCACACACTCGCTATTAGCTCTGCCATATGTTCTACAACAGATATATCACCGCACAATTGAACATAATATTAAGTTAACAGATTTCTACAAACAAATCACCAGAAGTGCTAATCTTTAGCTTAAATTGTACTACTAAATGCAAATATCGGTTAACAGAGAAATCACTGAGCTTCATACAAAACGAAGCCGACAATAGCTTGACATAAAGATGTCAGCTCGACTGAAGGACTTCGTATGTTGATGGTACTGCTGTCACGGTTACACCACCAAATGTGAACCATCCGACTTGCTATGTTGAAGACCAATGTAAATTTCGAAGTTATTTTGATGTCTTAAAGAACATTAGAAACTTCTCAACGTAACCTAACTGTAGCAATAGAAGCAGTGATGTTTGAAATGTAGTTATATTATGTCAGTGGTGGTGAAGTTTCTACTGGAGTGTTGACCACCTTCTCGACCAGCAACGTCTGCGACGATCTTTGTGTTAGGAACGTGTGAATGACCGCACGCCACTCGGTGGTAAATCGGCCCATTTGCGAGCTTATTAGTTTAGTTAAGTCGCATGGAGTTAAAGGCTCCATTGCTGTATTAGGTGAGTGTTGTAGTAATAGTGATGTTAATCTTGTTATCCAGAACGATGATCAAGCGATCGGACGCGATACGCGCGGGGGGCGGGTCGCCGCGCCGCCGGTGGACGCGGGGTGCGCACACGCACTCCAAGCGGCGACATTTCAGATTAACCAGGTATTTACCAGATACAATGTCGTGTGACGCTTCACGTGGAAATGTTTTATGTGTTTCTGTTGTTGTCGGAGAGCTAGTAATAAATAAACATGATGAGTCCACCTCTTCCATCTTTGTCGGCAATGTGTCTAGAACTGCAACTCGTGGCGCTTGAATTGGAGTCGGTCAGAGAGCTTCGTGTTTCGTCGGGCTTTTCCGACTTGCTCTATTGATATCTAAATATCATATTGAATGCGTCGCTATCTCCTTTATTATACGTTTGGTGAGTTTTGGTTGTGTGAATGCAAGTGGGACACTACGTAGTTAATTAATTAGTATTAATGATCAATGATATTATCTAATTCCAATTTAGTTGTACAGATAAAATAAATAAACATTAAATACTTATAGATGATAAATGGAGCTATTTTTATAGTTTATGAATAATATAATATAATTTGAGTATACTAAACCACCACGTGCACGGCCGAGTCACCTGTGTGGATCGCCTCCGTGCTAGTGCCGTGTCGTGTCTGGACGACGTCCTCGCTAAGTGTGCCGCACTCGCGTGTCGACAGCGGTGAGCTGACGTGGTCCCGGTGCGGCGCCAGGACGCCGGCGCACCGGCTGTCGCTATCGGGCGTGCTGGCCGTGGCGCCCGTCGACTGCCCCGCCGCCGGCGCGCCGCTCGGCGCTAACAATATCTTTCAGATCGGTGAGTGACCAATCACACTGGTGAAAGTTTTGAGTGTCACCGCTGCGTGCACGCTTAGTCTATTTATAAGTATATTTATGTAATACTAGCTGCCCTCCCCGGCTTCGCTCGGGTGTACTTTTATTTTTATACATTTTGAAATATATGATTTTATCTCGATAAAGGATCATCAAAGAAATTTTTAAGTAAATTTTTTTACACCTTACACCACGTTACTGAATTTTTATCGAGGATCCCTCATTTTTTTATAGTAATAAATATAGCCTATGTTACTCAAGGATAATGTGGGATTCTAATGGTGAAAGAATTTTTAAAATCGATTCAGTAGTTTTTGAGTTTATTCGTTACAAACAAACAAAAATATAAAGCTTCCCTTTTTATAATATAGGTATAGAAAAATTTATATTAGTATTACAGCAGTACTTCACGAATACGGGTTGTTTTTGTCATTATTGACTAATTTAATTTAGTGTATGCATATGCGTCGCTTGATGCACTCAATTTCATTTCTATACCTCGTGATCCTTAATTTATTGGTATTTTCACTGGACTAACTACAATGCAACGGAAATTACACATATAAAACTAAATTTAATATGGGAAATTTATTTCTACATCCCCGTAACCTCATAAATTCATCGGTCCTTCGAGACGTATAAGCTGTTGCTACAGGTACGTCGAACGTCATGATTGCAATAATGTTATAAATGTGTGACACGAAAAATGTTGTTAGAAACTTTAGGCCATTCAAAATTATGTAGTACAACTTTTATTGGCCATCTAGACCGCTTTTTCTATTCATATTACTGTTCAATTCAAGTTAAATACATTTATTCCATGCGATAAGATACCGTTTATTTTCGAACAGTGCACCGCGAGCGCGTGGTGTTCATGCAGGCGAACAACTGCGTGGAGCGCGCGGAGTGGGTGCGCCTGTTGAGCGCGCTGTGCCGCCGACCGCCCGCCCCGCACCGCGGCTACTACTGCGACTCCAAATGGACGTGGTAGGTCGTCGCACTCGACAACTTCACCACACCGTGCGATATTGCATCGGTGAAACACGCGCCAGCTGATCTCTGTCATATATAAATGTGCTCGATAATAGACTGACTTGACATATTTTTGTTAATTTGCGTTATCTCGGACAGCGGCAAACCTGTCACATACAGTTTAGCCATGTTTGCATCCCGCTAGGTGGCGCTAAGTAGAATCTTCGTATTGTAAAAGTAAATTCTAGCCTGACCGGTGTTTACTATGTAATGGAGTTTATTTGTCTCCAAGTCGGAGGTGAAACTCACGAGCACCATGAACAGCTCCCACCATGTCCACACGTAAACAACGCGAGATGGACATGGTAAATAAACTCTACTGCTTTTTACGATGCTATGACTCAATATGTTTGTTTACGTTTTCCTTAATAATGTTATCACAATATTAACATGGAATTTCTCTGCATTTTGAAAGGAATCTTTAACGGGTTGATTTGGGTTAGTTTAAAAATCCTGCAATATAAATAATCCGTGTTGTAACGATTAAACAACCGTCACCTGTTCACCGGTTACGCACAGTCCTCTTTCACCTTTGAACACTTCGTTGGAAGGTAATGCATAACCTGAAATGGTCACCGCAACCAATGGGTTATAGAAAAACCGATTGAATGTCTCCTCTATCAATGTTTATCAATGCTTATCAATGTTTTGCATCAGTTGCGGGCGCGCGGAGGCGGAAGCGGCTGGGTGCGCGGGGGGCGAGTGGGGCGCGGGCGGGGCTGCGACCGCGGGCGGCGGGCGCGCGGCCCTGGCGCTGCGGCTTGACCCGGCGCGCGATCTGCAACGCTTGCACGCGTTGCTAGTCGCCCACGCTCCCCGTCTCGACGAGCGCTTGCACCGACCGCCCGGTGAGTGCACACGTCTCGTTATTATGTTGACAGCGCCGAAAGTACAAATCATCTCGTACACATTTATACTGTATACCTAATTAAGTGAGTTAACACGACGATAGGTAAACCGCTGAGAAAATTGTTGTTGACTGTCCATTCAAACATCATACTTTTGAGCACTCAATTGCGATGGCTCTTATTTGATGACAAATTGATGAACTAATATAATTGCTTCATTGTCAGTCATAAAATATTCGCTAGACAGAGCGTCGTCGAGGCCGGTCGTAAAAACCACAGTACATGTTTGATAATGAAAGTAATATTAAGTAGTTGAACATATTCTAATGTAAAACTTGTTTGTTCCAGACGACACTAGTCCCGAGGAACGTGAAGCTGAAGCGGCCACTTTGCGTGAACTACAGAAAGTAACATTTGATCTTGAACATCGCCACCGAATACATAGGCGGTCTCTAGCCAGGGAGACTAAATATGGCAGCAAGTATGTTAAAGATACAGCATTATATCATTGAATATAAATTTAAATGACTGTCGCTTCATTTCATTGTATTATATTAACAGGCAAGCACCGATAGGAGACGACAATTACTTGCACCTCGCCGGGGCCGCGGGGAACGTGGATTCAGGCTCGTTCCTCTGGCGGCCGTGGCGCGGTGAAGTGTCCCCCAGCGTCGACCTCGACGGCAAGGCGTTGCCGCTGCAGACGTCCCTCGACATGTGCTCGAGCTGCGAGTCGCTCAAGCTGGCGCGGCATGCGGACGAGCGATCTTCGGGGAAATCCACCAAGTCAACCGGCAGCGGCTACCTTACCATGTCCTGCATAAAACACGAGCCTTCCGAGGACAGCGACGCTTCAGCCGACCGGCCCGCACGCCCTCCTAAACCTGCGCGGCTCTCTCCCGCCTCGCCCGCCTCTCCGCTTTGCGAGTACGTCGACTTCGACCTCAAGCCCCCTCTCCGCAGGCCCAGACCGGACGCGCCCCCCCGCCGATCTGACTTCGATCTCTCCAATCGCTGCAAGGAGTACGAACTCATGGTCAACTTCATGAGCCACTCGCGATCCTCCGATGACGATATCCCTCCCGCGGTGCCCCCCCGCGGCAACACCGCCTCTCGCGTGCGTGTCCATGCTAAGAAGCCCACGGACCTAAATATTAGAAAATCCGACGATCACTCGACCTTTCGCTTGGATACGACGAGTGGCTCCAATAACAGTTTGACGGAGAGCTCGCCCGCAGACGACGCCGAGAGTCCCCTGCAGAGCGGCGAGGTCCGTCCGTCGAGTAAAATTGATACCCTTTCTAATGACGACAGCTTGTTGGATGAACTGCAGCGAGATACGTATTGCGTTTTAAAAGTGTGCGAGGATGAGAGTCCGGAATGTGAACAGACCGCCGCTAAAACTGAGGAACCGTCAGACCGCAAGGAGAAAGAGGACTATGGCGTGTTTTCTAGAATAAGCATACAGAGGAAATCGAATCCCATTAAAACACAACCCACCTCTATAAAACCCTTAAAAACATCAAGCTCGACATCTAATGTTCACGATGCGGGATCAAACTCGTCCAAACCGTTAACGGAGAGGTTAACGCCATTCTTTTTGAAAAAGAAGCCGAAACCTCCCGACGACGCCCAGTCATCGGTGACAAAAAGCTCGCGCAAGGAGGATAATCTCATCGGGCGGTTGACCCCCCGATTCGGTCAGTCCCGACTTTACAGCCGGGGGCAGTCGCTGGATCTCGCGCCGTCGGAAAGTCGCACAAAACGCATCGAGCGTTCGGCGACGACGGTGAACATCCCGACGAGGCCCATTAATTCTTCGATAGTGGCGAACTTGAAGTTCCTCAGCTTGCATCGATATGGGGCGCAGGACGATGTTCAGTGCCATGCATTTGTGCGAAATTCGGAGGAAGAAGGTGAGAGGGGTGCGGAGGGTGCCGTGGCGGGGCCGGCGCCGCAAGACAAGGAGCCGCTGGAGAGCACAGCATGGCGACCGTCGTTGTTAACGGCCGCCACCAATGATATTAGACTGTAATCGAGTGACGCACGAACCGTCGCGTCTGTGATCGTCTCTTCCGTGTGATTAGTGTGCGGCCGACGCGCGTGATATGCCACGCTAGCGTTGTATTTATTTCTATATTTTTCGAACTCCTTTTCGTCGACCTGATGTATGTGCCTCCTCTAGTTGTAGTAGTATTTTCTGAAAGAATACTGGTACTGTTTAAAAATATGATAGCGTTAATACTCAAAAGGTGCCAAGCGTTGTGTGACCTCGCCCCAACGGCGAATCGACTCTCATTCCTATAGCACAATAAAATCGTGGAGCTAAATGTTATACTAAAGATAGTTTATATTTTTTTGTGATTGGTGTTGTTGTCCAATATTTAATCTATGAAATGGAGTAGTATACATCATATATTTGTATATTTAATTATGTATTACTAGTAAAGAACAATGCCATACATTCTATCGAAGTCTTATTCTAAATGCTGCACAGTCGCTGTTATCGACATTGTGATTATGTGTCTTCTGTATAAAATCCAATTCAAGCTTTATTCTTGATATTAGACAGATTTTATATATCCATAAGAACTCAGTAGTTAAAGAGATTTTCTGATATTTGTGAATATGTAAAGTATTCATTAGGGAATTTATTGATCGTAGTTAAGTATTCGTCTTGTATTCCTCCGATTAGCACAATGAATAAGCGAATGACGATTATTTAAACTCGTATCACTTTATTAACTTCTGATTGTTGATAAAATTATAAAACATCACTAATATATTTGATGCACGAACCAAATGTACTTAAATTTGATATTATTAAAGTAATCGTTATCGGTTTGCATTCTTTAAAAAACTGTTTTTACAATGAAAACATTAAAATATGACGAGATTGAACGGCCTGAGCTATTTCATTACGCCTAAAGACATGGCCTTTGGGAACACCATTACTTAACTGTGATTCTTTACAAACTCAGCTTATAATATGTAATGTAGAAAACTATGTTAAGAGTTATCAATGGCGTGGAAGTATATGTAATTATTTGAATGTAAAAAATATTTGTAAAATTAGCAACATCAATTATTAGCATAAATAATTATCTTAATAACTCAAATTGTTGTCCTATCGATATGGAAGAAAAATAAGAATTACTGTAAGAGAAATAAAGTAATGTACAAATTAATATTTCTTTAAAATATATAAATATGTTATTTATTTCACCTATTTTCATTTTGTTAATAAAATTACACGGCTATAAATTTTATATATTGTCATTTTATTTCTACCTTTAAAAAAACAACAAGATTTGAATAAATAAAAACCTCTTCTGTTCAGGGTTATTTTGTAATATTTTTATTATCATTTAAATATAATATGAAACAGTACGGAATCAACTTGACAATAACATCCAGGTGGTTACACCAAGTTCTGAGGGTTACGTACTTAGAACATCTCATATTAATGGCGACTGCAGTATGATTACCGTGCTCACTAGGAGTGAGCCTCATAAAATGGTAATATTGGTATCTTCAACTCATAGAACTTCAACTATAATAGCTTTGACGGAAGCCTATTTATAAGGTAATTTCGAATAAAAAATACATGTAAATAACGCTATCCACAAAACGCGTCACATAGTACTATATGTATTGAGTATTTGCTTAGAACATTAAATACATTTACATTAAACATAGTTTATTCTACAAATCATGTATATTTATTTTATAGTCTGTTTAATTTTATTATCTGTCATCCGGCCTCCATGTCCATTTTATGGGAATGTACGCGAGACTTAAAATATTTATTTACGCTGAAAAATCTTAGATTTTTAATAATATAGTTCTGCTTTGTAATGTAAGAACACTGAACTAACATATTCGAACCTAATTTCATTAAATCCTAGAAGTAGAAGAAACCATTACCCACCATGACGGACGCGGTTAATATGTCTTTGGGTATGTAAAAATTGGCTGACTTATGATAAATTTCACGTTATGAATTTTTTCAATAGCAAATATTGTTAAAAATGTTATTAAACGCCAGTACCAATGTTAATTAATCTAGTAAATAGGTTGACGCAGTCTTGATTCTATTTTACAATATGAAATATGTCATCGAGATGTATGACGCGTGGATTTTAAAATAGATTTTCGTTAGAAATATAAGACATGCTCATGGTTTCAGATGATATAATACAACAAAACCGTACAAGCAGATCTCGTGGAAGAGGAAATGGGAATGTTCGCGGCCGGGGTGACATTCGTGGAGGCCGCCGTGGTCGCGGCGGTGGTAGAGGCGGCCGGGGCGCTAGAGGTGGAAGGAACCAGTCGGATACAAGGAATAGAAGACTGAGCAGTAGCCGTTCACGGTCTCGGTCTCGTGGTCCAAATGGACGATCCCAATCTCGTGGACGCTCTCAATCTCGAGGTGGCCTTCAATCCCGAGGTAGAGGTCAGCCTCGTGGCCGGGGTCAATCTCGTGGCCGTCTGCAAACCAGAGGACGTACCCAATCACGGGGCCGTTCTATGAACAGAAGACAATCCCAGGATAGAGCTCGATCCCAGTCCCGCGTGCGCTCACGTTCTCGACAAAGAACTCGATCCAACTCTCGAGCGAGATCAGTATCCATATCTAGGCAATTCAGAGGCTTAACACCTAAAGGCCGTGCTGGATTAGAAGATCAGATATTTGATATGCCCCCTTTGACAAGAAGTAAACGAGGTATTTTTTTATTAATGTGTATTTATGATCTCATTAAGCTGCAAATATTATTTTCAATATTTTATATATTCCTCTCCTTTTTTTAGGTGGTGCACAAACTAGACTGAGGCAAGTGAATTCTGATGTTGACTTTCAAAGTAGTGTACACAGCAGACTTGGGCTCAAAACAAGAAGAGGTGTTGCAAATAATAGACCATTAGCATTTAACAAAAGAGGAATATCTAAGCGTGGACGAAGTTTATCTACACGAAATAAATTTAGTAGTGTGGGTCTTAGGTCCGATCAAATTCTTCAAGAACAAAGGCAGAATATGGTTAGAAACAACAATGTTATACCATCTCAGACATTCACTAGATCTAGAAATAATTCCTTTAGTTCGGGTATTCAAAACTCATTTAATCCTGGAAGTCAATTAAGTGTCACAGTAGATAATGATTTTTTGAGGAAGCGCCGTAACAGTATTGGAGGCACAAACTACTTAAGCCAACAAAGTTTAAATCAGTTGAATAATCAATATGGCGGATTCAGAGGTAGACGAGGACCTGGTAGTGTGAAGTCAGTGGGATCAAATCAATCCAATTCCAGTAGGAGATCATCACGAGCAAGAGGGCGAGGACGTGGAGCTAATCGAGCCTTGGGTCGGAATTTTGTTAACAAACAAGTTTTAAATCCAATACTTCAAAAGGAAATAGCAGCTATTCAGGGAAAAACAGATGACAGCCTAAGATCTGAAAAACCAGCTGGAATTGAACTAAATTATACTCCAACACCCTCGGCCACTGTGCAGACATTGCACCAAAGATTTGCACATGCCTAGTGATTGTGAATAATGTATATATATATATATATGATGGACTTGAATTATGACTAATTCAACAGTAATAAGTATTCCAAAACATTATTCTTAAGTACAGCAAAATATTTGC
>DWPT01000460.1:0-24239 GCA_018251895.1 Agathymus mariae mariae
GAGACGCTTCCGGCTGAACAAAATGGCGGCGGTCTTACCGACATTGACCGCGACTCGCCATTCGTTCAGCCATCTTGACAACTGGTTTAACACGCGCTGCATACGGGCAACGGCGTATTATATATAAAAAAAATACATACAGGAACATAGAGACAACCTTCTCCTGTGTTAAAGTCGGTTAAAACTTCAATATCATAATAATAGTAAATTAATCTATATTCGCCACGGAACAAAACAAATTTAACGTTTTATAAGTGCCATGGAGTGTAGTGTGTGAGTCTAATCCTCATCATTATGTATTATTACAGATAATAAAACAGCACACACGTTATCTGTGCATAATTTTCCTAAAAGCATATTAAGTCTAGTCAAAACTAAAATACGACTAAAAACTAACGATGAATGTTAACTGTTCAATAAAAATAATGATTTCGTTAATGAATAACGTTCTGAATCTAATATAGACTAGTACGAAAAACAACAGAAGTTTATAGTTATAAAATATTTATTTCCGGTGAATTGGTTTAATCATGACGTCCTCAACAATAACTTGTCCATGCGAAAAAGGACATCTTCGAGGCTTCATAAATCTTCATAATAATCCTATGGGAATTTGTATCACAAAATGCCATGCCCCGATGAAAGCTACCCTCTGGATTTCGGGTTACCTTGACAAGTAATTGGATACAAGAGATTTCATTTATCAATAAGCGACCGTCGTTATAGGCTGGTCATATAACTGTGCTAAGCATATTTAACTTTTTATGTTTCTTAAACAATACTCAATACTAAATAGAAGTTACGTTATTACTTAAAGATTTATTTGAATTACTTAAAGATATTCCTAAGTAAACCAAACCGTTCATTACCAATATCACAACTGATTGAATTGTTTTTGATACTTAAATACAATTTTAAATTTAACATCCTTGTTTACAGTTTAACTATTCAATAAAAAGAAAAGTTAAAGTATATGCAAATATGTTTTCGAATTGTTTAAAAATAAGTATAGTTTGTGATAGAAAATTGAAAACATCCACTCGCTAACATGTAAAGGTCTCGAGGCTCAATAGGTTGTTTTAAGTAATTCTGTACCAGTCTTGCATGCACTTAAGTGCAATTAAGCGTCTATAAGTTTGCGATACACTCACGCGTGGTTAATTTAACGAAAAGCAACACAATTTTTTAATTTTCCTCGTTTATCATCATGAAGTCAAGTATATATTTCACCTCATAATGAAAGTTTACAGGGCTAGACAGTAAATCCATTGAAGTTTGTACTCATTAGATTTGTCTTTACTGAGAACTGTACTGTTCAAAGACGGTACAACAGTGAAGTCTTACGGTGGACGGAGAGGTTACGTGCTCAGTCATACATATGTACTCACATGGGTAGAAGAAGGTATCTACCTGGCTTGGTCGTAAGATTTGTAGCAAATTAAAGTAAAATTAGTTTTTAGTTGATTTTTATCTTAACAAAAAATAAAAAAAGTCTATTTGAAATGACCATCTCTGGCTTTGATACAAAACGTTTATATCTCTGGCCACAAATTTATGGCTAGAGGTTACTGAAAAGATTATATCAGTGTCGTTTAAAGCAGGACGCGTCCTCTAAAACTGACAAAATGTATAGTCCAAGGAAATTCTGGGCTAGACGAGGGCCAGTTTTCACCGCTTTTAAAGTGCATCACGTTGGCTTTATTTAAATTCGGCGTATCCTACCCATATGCCTGTGTAATCCTAACAGTAAGCAGTTGCCCCAACATTTTATGATTTTCGACAACGGAAGTGTTTTTATACATATCGAACTTGTTCGTTTATTATTTTTTGTATTATAAATAGGTCAGAAGGTAAGTTCCGTTAGTTACAAAGTTACAAAATATCAGTGATTTGATGAATAAAATAATTAGTTGCATTAGGTCGTTGCTGCTCTAGACTAGGGTTGTTATGAATATGACATTTCGGAGCTGCATAAGGATACGCATATACATATATGAATAACATTTTGCCGGTTGCTGTTATGAAATTATTTCGGATTATCCGATTGTTTCGGATTATTTAGGTTATGGATATTAGATGATTAACAACTTGGAAAAACAATATAATGTATTCACAAGGTTTTGTCATTTCTAGGTCACGCTTTATTTCTAGGTATGATGTGATATTATAATAACAGAATTATTATTTTTTTACATAAGATAAGTTAATGCTTTACAACAATCCCACCTGATGTTAAAATGATGAAGTCTAGGATGCATAAACGCATAAACTTATAAAAGCCTATTCACTCTCCTCTTGAAGACTCCCACATCGTAAGTAGCCGGGAATAAAATCAGAAAAAAATAATTAAATCAGTCTAAAATGATAATGATGCGGCTAATGTATCAGCTCGGCGGGCGAAAACCTGGCATAACGTGTTTTATTTAGACTCTGGCCCTATCCGAAATTATTCGAAACTTTTTTATCGGATTCGGTTACGGTTTCAGATATATTTTTATTTCGTTTATCCTATAGTTGCGGTTACGGATGCGGAGCTCCATAATATCTAGACAACTTAAAACAGAAATGACTAAGTTACTTAGGGGAGTCTAAGTGGCACCCGCCCCTCTCAGAACTTTGAACTTGTGAATTAAATTACATAGTGTTGACTGATTTTATTAATTTGTTGTAATTATTATTGGCCGATATTACTTAGGCAAATGTAATAAATCATTAAAGTATATTAAGCATCACAAATCGCTAAGGCCAAAGCACATTTTATCTATTTATTACTAATAATAAAATTGTAACTGATCGCTTTCTCTACATGAACGATATATGAGAAAAATATTATTACGGGCCTTTATTGACGCAATAAAACAAAAAAAAAAATTTGTTAGAATTTTTGTCTGTTTGTCTGTGCGCTTATTCCCGCTAATCTCAGAAATTACTTGACCGATTTCGTTCTGGTTTTCACTAATGTATTGCAGTCAGCATCGATTAATGCTTAAAATTTGTCTCATTGCAATGCGTGTCCATGAATGAAAAAGTTATGTTTGCTTTTATGTCACATAAACGTCTGATTGTGAAACGATTCATATCCAACTATATATCTCGTGATAATATATTATCATAAAATTACATAACTTAACCACCACCCCTGTTACCTCACCACTCCGTCATTTATTATTATTTGGAAAGTATTTGTTTGTTTGAATGTACCCTACATTGGTGCTTCCTGTTTCTGTGTTCCACTTAAATCCGAAGATAAAATATCATCCCTAAAGTTAAAAAATAAGAGATGAAGCCATGAAATTCACCTTCTTAAAATTGAAGTCAGCTTTTCTGCCTAAGATATTTACTTGTTTCTTAAAAACAAGTATTTGTTACTAAAATCTGTTCTATTATATTTAATTACTCGTATTTTATTGCAATACTATGAAGTTCTGTGTTGTATAAACAAAGATTAAAAAACCTATGTTAATAAATAATAATAATAATTCATAATTTTTCTGCATGTGTTGTTAAAACACTTTCTGCATGTAATAAATGTTTAAATATTCAATCCATGCCTTATTGAAGAAGTTTTAATTTTATTCCAAAGCGTTCCGATACTAGTATCTAAAGAGTAATTAAAACTTATCTCCAGTACCCTATCGGTATTTAAAATTCATAATTTGAGCTCGGTATTGGTTATGCAAAGCGAAACATCCTCAGTAATAAAAAAAATTGCGTTGATACTTTAAACTTTTGTTACGTATTAAAACGGTAGAGATAATAAATTGTATTTTTTAGTATATAAACAATCTTATTTACAAATTCATAGCAGGAGGGTATATGCGTGATCCCTATTTATGCTTTAAAATTAGAAATACTATCTGAAATCACTGATTCACTGCTCCTTTAAGGAGTTTCTAATACTCACCGAGTGCTCTATAGTTTTGATCAACTTATGCGACTATTGTTTCATTTGAAATCGTTTATGGGAGTTAATCAGATACTTAATTTAAAACACCCACTAATAAACATTTTTGGCAATTGTTACCGTGCAAAATCATGCTAAAAATAATATTAACAAAATCAACTATACATATAATATTTTCAAATTTCAAATTTTCATAACAATTTAATCATTTAGGTATTCTGTAAATACACTTATGCACGCAATTTTTTGCTTCTACTACCGTTTCGGAAAGGTGCTTTAACATCGAGGAGAAGAAACGGCGAAAGAAACTACTCAACGAATCCTTTGAAACAAATATGGCAACTACAAATAAAGTTTTAACTTGCGTGGAACTGATTTCGGCACTGTTAATTTCAGGCGTAATCGTCATAAATACTTTCATCTATACAATAATATGCTTTAACGCGTCGTTTAAAAGTTCTAATACATAAGTCACGTATCTTTTGAACCTTGTGGAACGAACTCCACACCCCTTTAAAGAACGCTGAACCTTTTGAAGGCGATATGAACGTGTAACCAAGTTATGCTCATTTCTCGTTTTACGATTGTCTGTATCACATGCGTGCGTGTATTAGTACCTTTAATTGATTGTTCCTAAATAAAGTATGTTGTAGTGTATAAAATACATTGTATATAAAAACTATTGTTGCCAAATAACAAGTATCTCTAATTATGATTATGGTATATGGTATGACTATAGTAACCATAGTAACGTACTGATAAAATTACAAAGAAAGAGTGCGATTTTGTAGAGTTTGTGTAAATGCAGACGGTAATCTCCGGAATCACGGTATTTAAAAATAATTCTGACTATTTGACAGGTATATTCTTCCGGATGGACATAAGCTATATATATATATATATATATATTGAAATTTGAATTTATTATTACGTGATTGTTTAAAATGAACGTAATCGAGGCGGGCCGCTACATAAAATATTTATAAAATACATGTAAACAAAATTTTATTGTGTAATAGTTTTTTGGTTTTATCAACAATATTAAATTATTTAAAAAGAAGTTAAATCAAATGAGTGGCCTAGTCAAATAACAAAGCCGGGGGCCCTGCGTCGTTTTCAGTCGACAACCCGTCGGTGTATCCTCTGGTGTTTGATGTGGTTATTTGATTGTTGTCCAAGGTCGAAGATAATCAGTTACCATCTCATAACTCACCTGCTTATTTGTCGACTAGTTTATTTTACGAGACTTAAATTCATATTTAGATTTTTTAATTCTGCTCATTGTTGTGACTAATAAATTAGATGTATTTCCGTCAAACATTGAGAAGTGATTTATGCACAATTTTAGTGATAAAATGCTTTACATATATCTCTTTCCATTTTTATATTCTCCAAGAGACTAAACGTAAGCGTTGAGCTGACTGTTCGTGGGACTTTTGAGATTGCTGAGCTCGGATTTCGCCTCAGAATGAATGAGTTGGATTACGGTAACATACATGACATCGGAAGGTACTCCATGTTTTATAAATATTTGAGAACTTTCATAGAATATATCATATGAATATTTTTACAAGACGTCTATCGAAAAAAGACGTGTATTGAAATTATACCCATACAGAATTTACTGTATGCGGAGAGCCAGTTAATAACAGAAACGCTTTGTTTACAAGACGAATTATTAAAAACCTTTTATCATTGGTGCGACTTTTTTAAGGAGTGTTAATAGCATCGTAATTCAGCGCGGTCGACGCTTCTGTGCTGAATCTTTGTTTTCGTCGTTAATATCATAGATGTAAAGTGTCTTCTAATCTGTTTAACCCAATTTCACATTTATTCGAATAGTCTCATATCGTAAACGCAGGGCGACCTTTTTAATATTAGCGAAACTCAAGTCATATACATATATTTAACAACATTTTTAATCCACAAAACAGAAAAAGAAACATTGGTGTTTGGTGAAAATGTGAGACTGACTGAAAAATTAATGCTTTAAACCTGCAAAAAATATTTCTACAATTACAACCTAATATTGGGCAGGCAACAACTGTTGTATATTTTTATTGATTTGGAACGAAAACACGCGAGAGCAATCTAACATATCATTCGATATTTGTAACGAATTTAATGTAGAATATTTAATTTGTAAACATCGCCAATTATTATTATATAAACAGAGTTCCCCGAAGCTACTCGCGCTTCACGGCAGAACTAGCCAGCTGCTGTTGTTGTTTACACGACAGTCTTTAAACACGTTAAACATGGTAACGTGTATGGTTAAGTTTGTTGTTGTTGAAATGCTTAAGGTGGCTGCTACTGTGTTGGTCACTACAACAGTATTTACATAAATCCTCAAACTAAATATACGCAATATTTCATGTTAAATTTATTAACTAAATGTATTTTATAATAATATCAGCTTAGTTTGCAAATTGTTGAATCGGCAATGGTACGCAGACGGAATTCATGAAATTGTTATTACTAAAACAACTCATTTTGTACGCGAAATAATACAAGTTTTGTAGTTAACTTTGACAAACATTTATAACCGGTGATTGGATCGAACTTATATAACGGATACTCAGGATACGTTTTAAATTGTTGACAATTTATATTGTTACATAGGACACGTTTTCAGTTCAGATTTTAACCACTGGATCAAATTACATAAACCTCATGTGACCTTTTCTGAGCATCCCCGGAACTTTAACAGGGAAGATGATTTGAAGTTAGTACAAATATGGCATCCAGTGGTTAGTTTATGTAAAACACATAACGAGCCAAGTTTAGTGCTTGAAGATACAGTAAGCGTCATGTATCGTGATATGGTACCTAAAGAAGAAAAACGAACTAGACGTAGGGTAGATAGATTAAATTTTGTCGTGACCACGATCCATCCAACTGGCAAAATATTGGCAATAATAAAACGTACCGTTACCGAGTACCCGTTACGTTAGTTTATTTCAAAATTTACGTTTAAAACATTACTGTTCAACTTTTAATGTGATCGACATAAGTAACTCAACTACAAATTTGTAGTTTTTTCTATTGGTGACATCCTGTAGTACTTCACCACGGTACCCCAGTGCGCATTTGTGAAGATCGTTTTCATTTAGGTACTACGTCTTTTTAGACTTTGTCTTTTGTGTTTCAAATAAAAAATAGTATTACTAAAAAATAATTTAAGGGTAAAATTTGTGAACTCGAGATTAAGTAAGCCAGTTATAAAGCAACAACTTAAACAGTATAATTATAATTACCTGCAGTTATATTCGGTTAAATAATGTAGTATGTGCAAAGACACAGATTATACATAAATACCTTTAATTGAAAGCGCAATATATACGAGATACGAAAGAGGGATACTAACGAAGTTACGTTAACCTCATAGGTCGACTAACAATCTCAAAACCGGCCATTTAAAGATCAACCTCATAGTAAATATTATGAGCCGCGTCTCTGACCACCATGCTAAGTCAAATGCGAGTTGGCAGGATTCACACATATGTTGGAATGTTTTGGATAAGTATCAGGAACCCATCAGTTGTATATATATATTTTTTTCTAGGGGTTTGTAATGTCAATGCTACCCGATACATTTTACAATACAAACATAGATCAAAGGATAAAACAAATCTGTTTGTATCGACTGTCATTTAATGGTTCAAAATTGCAAAATACTTATAATTTAAACCATGGTGACTGTTTATGGTGACTTTGATTTTTTATTAGCGGGTTGAATTATGGACTGATTTTTATATCAATGGTTAGTCACAATAAAGGAAAAAATCTTGTTTTTGTAATTAAAATATTTATCGAAGACGGTACTTTTAGATGAAAAAAAAATCATAATTATTTTTACTTCACTTCACGGACGAGAAATAACCCACTTTAACACGTAAAAATATACATCTCAACTTGAATTATTTATCACTAGGATTATAAGTAATTAAACTTCTAGGTTCATTAACAAGTAAAGTTTAGGAGGTCTCAATTACGTGTCAAATATAGTTATTTTTCTATACAAAGTTTTTGCTTAAAGGATTACTTATTAAAGAGGATATCAATAAAGATAATTAAAAAATAAATTGCTTTGTATACACTTAATACCGTGTCCATATTTTGTAGACTTAGTATTTATGTTGTCCTTAGATAGCACGACGACAACATTTCCAAAAGTCATTAGAGATTGTAATAAAAAAAAACATCCTACAAAAAATAATAAATACAACGTCAAAATACTTACCTTAAATTATTCTCTCTCTGCCGAAGTAATTTATAAGGTGCTTCCACGACGAGTGCTACGGTCGTTCTCGTTACCGCGCTCCTCTGGTGTGTTCAAAGGAAATGAGAGCTACGAAATGATCGTCGCCGTTATATAGCTGCTGTCGGCCTCGCCTGCGTAGGTGACGGCCGTAGCGACGCTACGATGTCTCTACGCCGATACGCATACATTGACGGTTAATTAATATGTAGGTACCACCTGTCGAGCTTATTCATTTGAAAAATAGTCTACGGAATTCATGCAAACCGGAAATAGATCCTTTTTTCAGATCAGGCAATAGAGGTTTCCGGTCAAACGCAAAAGCTTTCGACTTCAACTTATACTCCAACTGAAAGGTACAATTTTTTTATAGAAGCATTGCGCTAGGATTTTCCTCTATACATTTCCTCTTAAGTTATTCATTCAATAAATAAAAAGGAATATTTGAGTCCATTTAACCCATATTTTTCTCATATACAACTCTCCGTATGTAACATTTTTTCTATTAAAATATGACTCCAAGATTACAAAAATATTATTTGATGATTTAAATACCACAAATACAGTACTTATGACATAGCTAGTATGTACCAGAAACCGACAACAACCGAAGCAAGGGAATATGTTGCTTTAACTGAGATCATACGTATATGTTGAGATTCGGTAACTAAATGACGTACGTAATCACTTTTAAGTTTGGCGGAAACTAAAAGTTTGAGTATAAGTTTGCAACGTTAGGTATACACACGGAAGTAAACATGTAAGTGTATAATGAAAATTAATGTAAATCTTTTAGAGGCCCTGTAACCTCACTGTTAATTATATACCCACCTACGCTTCATTTCAGAAAATGTACGTTTATAAACAGCACCCGCATTGTTCTAGAAAATGATTTTTCTTTTGATTTGCTCGAATTTATGTTAAAATAAATGAATATATTTTGTAACCCCTAAGCACATCTTCTCACTAATGCCTATGGTTTACTAATAAAGAATATAGTTGATAGTATCAGGCGTTACTTTGCGGAAATTCATTATTATTAAATTAGTATTAATTTACTTTGCAACAATCGGCAAGCACAATGTATGATGGTATATACTTCTATACATGCATAGAACCTCCCTCCCTCCTACAAAGGAAAACATGCAGTTACGATAAATAAAAGTATATGCCAACATACATACCGTCACCAACACGTGTTTCGCTCCGGAACAGAGCATCATCAGGGTGAGAAGACTACGAGTGTTAACCGCAAAGTAAGCGCCTGCAACCGAATAAAGAATGCCTTAAGGCATTATTAAGTCCACCCATTGTACTGCTTTTGTGAAGGTTTTACAATGAAAATTTAATAAAGATTACACGAAAAAGGTACGTTCATTCAATCTCAGAATAAATCCTTATGCTTTATGTAATATTTCTTGAATTTAGCTGCTGTGTGAACTCATTACCAGATACACATTGAAATCCACTAATTATCACTTACCCCATATTTTATATTATACTACTACGGCTACTGTCACAACATCACCTCAAAAATTTATTATGAATGTAAACAATATAAACACCAAGATGGTATTCGCGAGAGTTTACTACCACTATCATATTAGAAACATCGAGCCAGTTAGTGAGGAACAACCAGCCAGACTGTAAGTGGCAAGACTTGATGAAGTCTTCCTGATGAAGGTTCCCGTTAGATTGGTCATCAGCAATCCCTTTTGAAGTAGTACTTCGTATACAGCAGGCCCTGCAGAAGTACAGTTCTACAGTTTAATTTAAAAATATATATATATAAAAATATTTAAACGGTGAGCGCAAATGAGGTGCCAGAAAAGATAGACCTGTAAATTTATGTCTTCTTGAGGTCGATTTCGACTAAACTTAGTCAAAATCTATCTGAGACCTAGTTCAGAGCGATTTCAATTTCAATAATAAGTTAAAGTTTCTGCTGTCCTCCACTTGCAACTGAGAGACACTTGGGAAACTTGTACAACGTATCCCTCATACGGTCATTGTTGGCTGTAACATGTCATTGATTTGGAGAATGAATAGTGTGTAATAATGTGGGATGCAGCACAGATCCTTGATCCTCTATGCAGCAACCTTCGGCGACGACTTTAATACGCCATTGAGATAGAAAGCTGGCTCCCTATGGCATAATCTGTTAGCGAGAGCGTAATGTGAAAGCTTCGTGCCAGAGTGAACCGACAGCCTTAGCGATATCCAGGCTGCCTGTCAATGCTTCCTTATTGCTTTCTAAGGCCTGAGTCCACCAGTGTGTAAGGTAACTACTACTAAAGGGAAACCATATTGGCGATCCCTGATCAGCTGGTGATCCTCCGAACACCCCAGGAGCTGCTTATTAAATAACTTGCTCCATTAACTTCTAAAGTTAGCACTACGGACCTGTAATTGGCCAGGTAACTTCGATCGCTGTTTTTGGGGATGGGATGACCTTTTACGGAGACGATACTAGTTCTGTAGTATTGGAATAAGTGTGTTAAGATGGGAGTCTACCCGCAAGAGCGCATCTATAACACCACTGCGAGAATTCACTCCGGCCCACTTCTTAGAGTGGAGAGGCTGTTTTATATACTTTTGTCAAAAAATATGACGGTCAACGAATTACACCGCTTGATGTTCGGCGGTGTTTACCTATGTCGTCAAGAGTCCGCTTACGGGCAAATAGGGTACTGAGAAGATCATGTTTTCACTTTATCGTCAAAATCCAGATTACGTAGTGATGATCGACAAAATTTCTGATAATTGAAAATTTTAAAATCGATTCCAAGAAGTCATTCAAGAAAGTTATTTAAGATAATTATTGAAATCTGCTATTGATTAGAATAACATGTTGAACTTAATTATCAATTATAAGGTACGAATGAGAACATTCTAGTGTTAATTTTTGTTCTATATTATTTTCATTATAAACTTTTCATTATAAAAATCATTTTTTTCATTATAAACTAGTTGTAGAATATATTATTACAGTTTGGATGTTCCGCACCAACCAAACGTAGAGTTCCAGTCACGTGTTCAAAATTCCCGTTTCATGTCTCAGGACTCCACCGTCACGTTTGTTTTACAAATGGTTTTCGGATTATGGATTTAAAAAAATTAATGAACGAATAAAAGTAGGCAAAATTTTAGATCAATTTATTGACATACATTGCTATTATTTATAACAGATTGCATAAGAGTTAAGCATACGGTATCACCTCTTTTTATAAGTAGAACATGGTTTAAGTAGGAAAAACATGGTTTATAATTATTGACTACTAATGGACTGTATACATGGCTGTTACTTCCATTTCGATAAGAAAATTATTGACTTCGTTTACAAATGGAACCAAGTAGACGGAGTCTCGATTTGCACAGCTACATCCATTATGTGTTGGGTTCTAGCAAAACGAAAAACTTATCCTCGTCATTGTATCCCATAACTGTTGAGCTCGTGTCTCCACTCATATCGAGATTAAATAACTAGATAAAACTAAACCTACCAAAATAGGAGACCGTATTTGGTAATTTAATTTACTTTGAATTGATACACTCTGTACACTACCCACACTCTGATATCGAAAAAAATAGTCCCAGGCCCAACTCGATATCCTCGATAGTAATATATACCTAATAATAACTATTCACTCTGTGCGTTTGGCTGGGTAATGGCGCAGATGTATTTTTTTATCGCTGGTTATGTTGCTGAAGCTTACACCAAATTGGTATTTAAGTCCATTCTGTCATTAGTAGCGATAATTTGGACACGGCAACTGATGCATCGAATCTATAGGTGATAGGGTAATATACCCGAAATATACTTGTTACCATAGATAACGAGGATAGCATACGTGGATGACGTCAGTGTTGTATAAACAGGTGTTTTAGGTATATTAGGTACATCCTTTTTTCATAACAGTTACCGCCATCTGAGGATAAGTGATAATCGCAATGAGTATTCGACTGACGTCTCGCCGTAATTAATCTACGTAAATAAAAGACAACAATTGTGAGTACCCGTTTGATTTTCAGTTATAACTGGATAAAAAATGTTGATTTGAGATTGATTCATCCAGAATGGATATTACAAATTTTTCAACTACATGATCCGAAAAATGAGTTAAGAAATAAGAAGAATTATAAGCAAGGGTGTGATAGGTATAGAAGGCTTCACGCTAGCGGATTTTATTACAGACGACGAAAATATTGATTAAGATTATTTATATCTGTGCTACAAATTGTGTACAAATTAAGTAAGTATATTTTACGGATAAAATTTCGCACGTTTTCGTTAAAATTTTACCCGTGGAAAACAGAAAAAATTAAAGGGAAGCAAAATGCAATGTTAAATAATAATTATTCAATAATTATAAAGTAACAATGGCTGAAGGAAAAAAACTGATTGGGCAGTTAAACTTTGGGAGGAAACACGTTTGCTTCCACATACATTTTATAATTATATATTTTCTCGTTTTTTGCCTTTAGGAATCTGACTGAAAACTAGAATTCATTAGAACGTTTACTATTAACGAAAGTTATCTTTTAGAAGCAAGCCGACATTTCAATTAAGAACATTTAGGCAATCAACCTTTTAACAATTAATTACAACTCCTTCGAAGGCGCTGTAACATAATTGAATTAATTTCTGTATCTGTGAAATATACGAATTCTGTAATCATACTAACAAGTTTAAAGCTACAAATTTTTATTTAATAAATATATAAAAAATCATCTATTTCTTAATGGTACACGTTTATGTTGTTAATGCATGTGATATGATGAAACACTATTTAAAGAATATCTAAAATTAAACAAATCTAAGCTCTTAAAACCTTGCACATCACGTACAGTGGATCAAACTGATCGGAACGGAACCCGGAATCTCTCTGTTGGCGGGTTGGTTCTTTATCAAATGCCTATAGTATCGTTGAATATAGTTGTTTTTGTTTAGTAACCATAATATATATTAATGTGCAACATTGTCTAAGCAAATCATAAAAAAGGCCGTCCTACGATGTCAATGCGCTTTAAAATTCAAAGAAATTTATTACTTGCACACATTTCGTTAGTTCCGTTATATAAATAATACAAATTGTTCTGTTCCAGCACACTGATAATATTGTGATAAATAAATATAGAATTTCTTAAAACGCCATCTATCGACAAAACAAAAAAGCGTGAATACGACTGCAACCAGTAACATAAGTTTGATTTATATTACAGATAAAAATTCGCGGCAAACTCGTCTGTTGAAAAAAAAAAAGTTTTAAGAACATCTCTACACTATTATTAGAAATGTTGAGCAATATATGGAAGAAAGAAATGGCAAAGAAAAACCGACTTTGGACAAGAAAATGGCTAAGCGATAGACTCATAACTGGAGCTTCTGCTGAAAATTTTGCTGCGTTAGTTTCACTTACACAGAGCCTGATTCCGCGCCAAAACACGCTGATGAGAGATGCATTATCTTTGTATGCAGCACAACGCTTATCACATAAGCAGTCGTGCTCTTTATAAAGTTATACGAATTACAAAACAAGCGCTGGCTTGCGTTAAGAAACTGTTTATACAACGCCAATACCAAGCTGTCAATAAAATTGACAACCGGCGATGGCGTCGTATAAATAAAGCTATAATTCTTAAGTTACTCGATCACTATCACCAGCGATTAAACACATACATATGAAGATAATCGCAGTAACCACCGTCTTGTCAAAAAGAGCATAGGATGTCTCCGACCATGTGGACTATTGACCTAAAGGCGGCTGCGGGTATCCACAGAATTCAAAAGGCTCAGGACCGGTCACTTTGCTGCAAGTTGGCCACTTTTAATAGCCGATGGATTGATGGAATCACAGTTAATATTATTGGAGTATTTATATAAGGACACTGGTATGAAAAAAATTATGAGGAATGAAATTTTGTCGAGCATTATGCAAAATACGTTACGTTTTCTGCGCACCTTCCTTGCACACCTTTTATGTTAAACTCGTGTAGATATACACTTCCATACAGCCCGTAAGTACGCTGTATAAATATATATACAATATTCCCCAAAGACATTTGTACTTCAGGAGTAAACTCCAGTATGTGTCGGACCTGACACACACACTTTTTTTTACTTAAACTATTTTTTATA
This sequence comes from Agathymus mariae mariae, assembly GCA_018251895.1. Taxonomy (NCBI): domain Eukaryota; kingdom Metazoa; phylum Arthropoda; class Insecta; order Lepidoptera; family Hesperiidae; genus Agathymus; species Agathymus mariae. Next base: position 14,305 of record DWPT01000460.1, read on the forward strand.
CGTTGAGATAAAACTGACTATAATTCTTTGATACCCGTTGTATAAATCGACCCTTTGTATTTTAATTTACAGAATAAACAAACAATTTGAAATAAATTATTCACTTTGTTGTTAATACGCGACCCTTATGCATGGACCTTTCCATAAACTTCTTAAATAAGCAATTACATAATTTCAAACAACAACATACACAAAGTAATTAGTTGGGTTACTTATGTATGTTACGTAAAAGGCTATAAATGTGAAACATGGAAAAATGTCAAATCACATTTTATAATAAGTTTGTTTTTATTTCTATTTGTTTATAAATCTGTATAATTTCATGACAAATATTCGTTTTATCACCCGCTGACTTTAATTTTACCTTTATGAAAATTTTTGTCTTTTTGTCTGTGTCTCGTTATAATTCAAGAACGGCTTGATGGCAGCACATTATTGCGCAGATTATTAACTATATAAAATATCAGTAAATCTAATGATGCAAGGCAAATAACACAAAATTTTGAATATTTATGTACTTATGTATAATTAATTTTTAATCCCGAACGGAGTGTCGCCAGTTTACATGTAGTCTTCAGGAAAATATATACAAAGAAAACTATGAAAAATAATTAATAAAAACACATACAAAATAATCTTCTTTTTACATAGAATACCGAGGCATTCTTACTTTACATAAATATGTAACTAATCAATATGTTTTCTAGGGTCTTTTATTTTTGGCGAGTTTAATTAGCATTAAATTAACAAACAACAATAGACATTTGAGTGTCTATAAAATTAAACGCTTCATTATTTATCAAAGACATTTAAGCTATAAATTTATTTCTCGTGTTGATCACAGTTTGTCATTTCTTACATAATGACATCACATATTTGTTAAATACAATATGGTTTAATTGTTTTTCAAAACATTAAAATATGCACGAAATGAATACACATCAGGTACGATTTGGCTATTGTACAGTATTTATATTGTTCATAACGGATAAAGAAAGAATCTATCTAACAATGTTTCACTAAAAAACCAATAGGAGAATAGGAAAAAATAAGAATATGAATGATGTAATAATAAAAGGTTGAGTAATTAAAATGGCGAGTTTATAATTACTGTTCAATGAAAAAGTTAAGAATATAATGTTTCTTGTAAGTTGACTCTTCAAATCAACGCATTATTTTCTTTAACTTTATATCTTTAACTTTATATCCAGTAAACGATAGACATGCCAGCTATAATAGAAAGTATACTATAGGAAAATAATATAGACTACGCAGATGTATCTTGGTTATATTGAAAATCATTTCTCACTCTGAATTCCTTATAAGTGTGATTTATGCTCTGTTGGCTAGAAGTGATTTGTCGCGCATATCTCGTTAACAGGTTATTGCAGCCTTCTCGATACTTGTAACGCAAGATATTCTAAAATAATATGTTAATTACTTTTTAACGGCTATGCAGACTCTCTACATTTTAAAAAAGTAGTAATTCATTTGGAGAATCTTCATAATACACTCCGTTTTTAAAATGTAATTCGTTAAAAAAATATACTTTGGTCTCTGTCGTGCGCAGTTTGGCTGACGTCAATAAAACTTAACACCGCCACTACCAGCCACAGCAATAATTTATAATGGATGCTTGAGTGGTTTAAAAGGGTAGGTAACGATAAAACAATACATCCGCCATCGTTGTGTTTATTTATGTCACACATATCACTTATGGCTTTGCGTAGTGAGTAATAAAATAACTGTTTTTATTATCACCTTTGTTCTACAGTCTTAAAATCAATTCTCTCGGTAAATCACAATTATTAATATTTACAATAACTATGCGTGAAGACGCCCCTGTTGCTGGATTTTTTCTAACTGTAATTGTCAATACACAGTTCCCAGGTTTGTTTCCTGGACGCGGCTGAGATAGTGTAAGAGATAAATGTTTCTGCTAGGGTCTTGATTGTTTGTGTTCTCACTCTGTAAGTATTCATGCCAACTAGAACACTGAGAAATGTATTTACAGAGTTTTTCGTTTCAGTTCGCACAAGGTGGACTGCTGCCTGTTTGCTATTTAGATATGAATGCTTCTAATAATCTTCTTATTTTCATATTTGTATATCTATCACTTGGAGGACCACCATTTGATAAAGGCCTCTTTTAAATATAGCCACTGTGTCTATTCCTGAAGCTTCGTTCCAACGCATATCGGCTATCCTCTCTAAGTCATCAGTTCACTTGGTAGAAAGAAGTTCTTTTACCAAGGCTTTTTATCTTTATTTATTTATCTTTGCTCTTTCTTTCTTCCCCAATATTAATCGGTTCTTAGAAATATGACATGCTGTACCCACTGCCACATCAGTTGATCCTGCATGTGTCGGTACCCCAAGCTCATCAACGGTTTCCATCATGGCAAATACGATCAAAACTAAAAATCACTAAGCATAACTTTTTCCATAGTACACAGCGGAACTTTGATAAGCCTGACCATGTCTCTATACTGTGATACACACTGAGCTTGATTATCAATGCGTTCAACATCTTAAACTTCATCTTTTTCATCACATACTTGTTTAACATATTTTCATTTTCCCATTCTATTACATATATCGTCAGCTGTAGGTTATAGATTAAAGAACTGAAAATATATATGTAGTTTTCACCTTATCATATAAATATGTATACAGTGCCTTTGATATTTCCTTAACATATGATACATAAATACACGTTTTTACGAATGACTAAGCATACAAAATCAGAGGTTAGTGCAACATATATTTTGCATAAAACTAACAAGCTCCGTAACCACTTCTCTGTTAGTCAGTATTGTGACATGACGTACGCGGCAAAGGTGTGACGCTGGCCACTTATTAATACGCGGCATATTGGTGCATTTGTACACTTTTCACAGAAATAATATACCCAAAGCTTCACTCATTTGTCGTCTGATAAATGTAAGAAATATAAATATATCTATTCTCTATATTTAAATTACCTCGAACCCACTTAAATATTTGTGGAAAAAGCTCAACGAGATCTGCACTACTACAAAACTATAAAATTGACCAGGATTCTTCTAGCAAATTAAATGATAATTTCCGTGTCAAAGTCTACAACTAAAATATGATGCTATATTTATATTTGTATTAATCCTTATAATCTCTCACAACTAGTGTAATGAATGTTTTATAAAATAGTAACCTATATTCAAAATCGTTGCCTATATTTGCTGTCCCAATGGATATTTAGCTAGAGGTTCGACGATACTCAATCAAAACTTACGAAGATGCGGTAACTACAAGTATCACTGCATTTTCGGGAATTTCTCTTTAATATCAGAAAAAGAAAAATATCTATATTTCTGAAGTACTTTGTTGATAATTATAAATATATACAATAATAATTATACAATGGATTTAGAGAGTTTTAAACAGCTTATGTTTGTACCCACTAAGGTTTGAATTGATATCACTTACATGTCTTCAATGTTACCCGCCTTGTAAGAATTCTTAAACTTAAAAAATATATTTTGATATATCTTACTTTATTTTGAATTACAGAGCAATAATGCAAACTTATATCAAAATTAACTTAAAAATACACTTCAGATATGAAGAATATATGATTCAACGTTATTTTGCCTAGCCCACTCACGACCTACGGCTCTAGTTTAATCGAGGGTCAAGAGTGGGCTAAACAATAAACATATTTCTCAACCGCATCACTCGAGGTCCTGGTTTCTTTCACATCAGTTATTGAATTAAAAGGAACCCAATAATTTCAAACATTTAATGACTATTTATCTATTTAACAATATATTTCATTTCTACTTTCTACTATACTAGTTAGAAAATATTAAATGTATATGGTGAATATAATAATAGATAATTATAAAAGTATTAAGGGATACGCAAAATGTTCCTGAAAACCTATATGTCGCCGAAGCAAGTCAGATTCTGACTTGACCAGTTAATATGCTTACAGTATCATTACTTCATCACGCATGGGTACACTCAAATATAATAGATATGTACGTCCATATTAAAATATTTCAAGTATTAAGGACCAACTAACTCGACCGAACATTTCCAATATTAAATTCAAAATAATCAAGGTTCGCTACGTATGGTCCTTAAAGCAATTAAGTAATGAAGGTCGATTAGTGAAAGTTATACCCTAATTTGAAATTATAGTACCATGAACCAATATAAGTTTAACAGATTAAGCTCCCAAAGGCGTTCATCAAATTACCTTGTATTAATAAGTACAAATAGAATGATTGCCTGTTTTGTAAATTAACCAGAGGATAGGTTACCACAAAATACTGTTTTATTTATTTACACATTATGTATTATTGAGAAGGGGCCTCACTCAAATCTACACGTCACATATTCTAATCAGAAAAACTAATTCTTGTACCAAGCTTGGTCTCAATGTAGAGAACATTTATAAAACGATTAAGGAAAGTCAGCGTTGCAGAGACAGCGCGACAGATTTTCTAATATTAGTATTCCAACAAAGAGCTGTCAATTCTTCCAATATAAGCGTAACCACGTTAATTTTAACCAAGGCAAATTGAATAACGCGGATACCAGCGAAAGCAACAAATATTTTCTGGATCGTTAAGCCTTGAAAGTGATTTCTGAAATAATCAATGCTAAAACAGGTAAAGAAGGCTAAAAGAAGTTAAGTGGGATGACAATAATATTTAACTAGTTTGGTGCTTTTACCAACTTTAAGTGCCCGAAGAAACTACTGTATGTTGGCTGAAAACAAACCACAAATTCAGTGCTACAATGTTTTTCAGCTGCTCTTAGCCAGTATTCATTATACCTGCCACGCATCTATTCATCTTTAATACTGCCCAAGCCAAATAAGACTGATTCGTTTGCATTCTTCTGGTCAGTGAACGAGGCAATGTCATCAGTTTCCTGTCACTGAAATTTACTAGGAATTGTATGAACTAGTGTAAAGGGAAGAAGAGTACCCTGGAAGGTTTTTAAAGCTTTTTAACTATAAGCCAGTTAAGAAGCTTTCATTTAGGCGGTAATCTAACCATCAGGTGATCCGTCTGCTTATTCGTTCTGTGCAGTACAAATCAAGATAGAGTATGAGTATATTTTAATAATCATTCGCTAAAGTTAGGTATGATTTATAAATAGAAAGCTGATGCACGCAGACGTTACTGGAATAAGTGACCCTTACATTACTAGTACTTTGTCTATAAATAATTGTGGTCAAAGATCATATTACAAACATCGCTGCAATAAGAAATATAACTTTATCCAATCAGGCTCAGGTATTGGATGACATAGATTTATTTGTACCTACTGACTTTAACGTTAATATCTTCTATTGAAATCGAAGCAATAAATTTGTGGGCTTAAAATTTAACCAATCAAAATGACAATGAATAAAAAATGACGCACGCCCGCACAAGAATAAGCAGTCATCTATCGCGTGATCATATACAATTTAAAATATCGGGAATTGCCAAAATCTAATAACATTCATTAACTGTAACATAAATGTATCATTAACCAGGTCTCGAACCCAGATCCTTCACTCGACAGGACTACACAGTCTAATAATACATAGTCTAGTAACACTACATAGTCTAGAACACCAAAAATACTTTGAATACTTACCTAACAAGTTTTAGATGTTGTGAAATAGTTGATATAATTAAAAACCATTGTAAACTAAGAGGATAAACACCATACTAAACTTAACCTTGCCGTTTTCTGTCAATTCTCTTTAAAGGTTATAAGATCGCCTGATAAGTGATAAAGTGGTCATTCTGTTATTTGCTTGTAGTTTTGTATTGTGCTTGTGTATACAATAAAAAGTGTAAATTAATTTAATAATTGGCAAAATTACAGAAGCTCCGAAAATTAGAGCCGCTACTTATCCGTTGTACTAATAAGATTGTAACGCGTCCGCAACTGTACACGGAATAGTTTTGATGATTATCTCTCAGTTTTCTTGGTGAACTGTTGTATTTGATTTGTTGCAACTCGATTTACATCCTTGCTATCCCAGGAAGTAAATATATTATGTTGATGTGTAGATAAAAATGGTATGAAATTGTGTTAAAATGTTAGTAAACATGCTTTGTTGATTTTTATATAATTGCAACAAACAACAAACAAAATCAAATATAATTTCAATGTATACGTCAAAAATCATAAATTACCCTTAATTTATTAAATTGTGATAATCACCTAGTTTATAAAACACGCGAGGAAGATAATTAAGCTGCAATTGTTTAAGGGACCAGTATGAATAAACGGATGCAAAGTCGGGTACAAAAGCCACAGTCTAACTCTCTCTCTCATACAATCGGTCGATGAAAAGAGCTTAACTGGTCTGGAAGGCGTTTTTGTAAAATTAAACACACCACCTTTACTAAATGTTCCAAAAAATATTCGATGAACTGTTTGGGCCACATTATACTTTTATCTTATTATCAATAATATGTATTATATTATGATTGTGATAATCTCATCGTAGGTGACGCAGTGTCTAGATGACTTTGGCTTTTCTTCCGATCTACCATTAACCATAGTTATAGGTTCACTTATGACCACATTTTCTATTCACCTGGATCTTTACCTAATGGCGTCTAATAATTTATATTTCTAAAAGGTCTCATACAGATTAAAATGTTTAAAACCGCAAATGATAAGTAGCCAATCTTTATAGAAAAATATTAGCTAATGATTGAATATTTAACAAGCCTTGTAGATAGTATACTATAAAGTGGAAAACCTCTAAGCTCTGCTGACTATAAGTGCTTGCACTGTGGTAGTAATGTAATAAAATGATCCTCTGTCCCTGGTCTCAATTATAACGTCATGAATATGCTTAGTTCGTACCGTCTACATCGCTACCAGTATTACTTTGTTCCACTACAATCATGCATCTATTCAGTAGATTTTATTGTTTTGTGAACCATGAAGCCCCTATTCCACAAATACGTATATTAAGCTGGCCTGACAGATGTTTTCTGCATTGTATTTAAATATTATTTCTATATTTAAATTTAATTCGATATAATTACAAAGTATAAAATAACGCTAACTAGTAATTAATAAGGTTTCGGTTATAGACATTTGTTATCAAAAAGACATAAATCGCTTACATAGGAATACACATATGTAGTAATGTAACAATTCATATTCGTATTAAACTATCTACCCATTTAATGCACTGGTTTATTTTATTATTTTGGTAAAACTCATATTCATGTGGATGATTTTGTTGAGATTTTTTTTGATTAAGAATATGCATTATATATATAAAGCTGCCAAATATTCATTAATTTCATTATAAGTTTTTTGTAGCAGATGTTCTAAAAGTTTAACAGAAGAGAAATTTTATTATTCCATTTTGTACTATTTGTAGGTTGTCTGTCTAGTCTTATTTTTGTGTCAGACTTCAATAGATACATACGTACATACTTACATCAGATTATGTAGGTTTCATTTGAGACAGTAATTCAAGTTAATTATTTACTTATATGTTCAATTTAAGTATTTCAGTAAATTACTCACCATCCTTATTCCTAGTTTCACTCTGTGTTTTTTGTAGTTGTTCGTTATTAATTAATGGATAGTAAGGGTAGCATGTGACAATAATGGTTTATTATTAGCTTTAAAAATAATCTAGCATGATTTTGATGTATATAAATATTTAAATTTTAACAAATCAAATTCTGTACGTGAGGGATATAAAAACAATAGTTTTGTCTGTTTGTGCGTTTGTTCGCGTCAATCTTAGAAACAGCTAATTCGAGTTTCACTGCAGTTCGTTCATAAGTAAAGAAGTTAAAAATCAATAAGTATATTTCTAATTCATAGAAAAAGAAAAACCCAGTCCTAAAATAATGCAAGTGCTATTCCTAAGCATAGGCGTAGTTTGTCTTAATCAATGAAATACCATGACCACTCACGCTAATTTTTTTTTTTGAGTTCTTTATTGTCGTCCTAATGACAAAGATTGTATGGAATAAGAATTATAGAAAAATCAGCGGTAAAGTCAGATACTTCGATGAACAAATAAAAATGTGACCTTCAATTTGGCAGTTCTATTTAATTACAAATTTAGATTGGATACATTTTGATTGACTATGCGACTGATAACGTAGTGCCTACATACATAGATTATAGATAGTACATAGATTATAGATAGAGACGTATTATAAAATAAATATACATATTTCTTTTCTAAATGTACTTCTCTTGTCTTTTATTAATACATTGTGACTGTGAGAAAATGTGCGTTATTAGATAAACTTTATTTCTAACTATTTTAATACTGCAGTGAAGGAAAGTGACTTATATTTGGCGTTTGTTTTTAAAGTAGTATAATTAAAATAATCTTCACCTTCTTAGTTATTCTACGTCTGATTTTAGGAATCATTTAACCATTCATTCGCGATAGCTAACTTCGTACCGAATTTTAACTCAAAAATGATACTGGTGGACCTGTGATGGTGTTATCTTTGGTCGCTCGTCAAATCAGGCACTAAAATTACTACTGGTGTGTATTGTAAATAGTTGCAAACAATATTAGATAATCTTGCGTTTACATAACCGGGACTGGTTAATTGTTCTAGCCAAGTGCTTTTTAAGAAACAAATCTCGACTAAACTGCATAACAGACGATCGTCAAATCAAAGGAGCTGCGACCAGAAACTCTCCATCACTCACCTTACTCTTTAAACCTTCTTCCAACTGATTTTCATTTTTTTCGGGATTGTAAAAGAAAACATATCTATTCAGCTGAGGCAATAAACATTTTAAAGACTTAACGGGCATCCCATATTTATTTTAGTTTTTTTTTTTATTAGTGGCGTATACTTTGCTTAAGTAAACATAAAAAATTATATTTATTAATATTTCATATAAAACAGTAATTTCATTAACAAGAATGTAATATCAAATTCATAGGATAGAGCTATTGATAAACACATTTCAGGCATTCGATGATCCGTATGACAATACATAGACAATAAGTAGAATTTGACATAGTTACATTACTATGAGTACTATCCGCTAAGTGGTCGAAATAGTATAGACTATAATAGTTAAGTCGTTCTGTTTCCATAATTATCTTATTGATAACACTAAAATTCGTTAATAGCTACCAAACAAAAATATAAAGAGAATCGACCGACAAACAGTAGATAAAGGTATCTCTATAAAGTTTTTCTTCACTTATTGCCTTGAAAATGTTATATTATCAAACTAAAAGATATCAAGTGATTAAAATTGGGGACTATCAAAGTAAGGCATTGCCCGTAACATGTGGCATTCCGCAGGGATCTGTATTGCCTAATTGCTTTTTCTAACTTACAATAATAACATCCAAGACTCACATAAATCTGTATGTATGCAGGTGACACTTCTTTTTTTTGCGCCCAGACAATAGAAAACGGGTTTCCCTACGGAGATGCGCGGCAGGGGTGTGGTGAATGCTCATGCTTATCAGCGCAGCCGACTGCGCTGGTTATGTGGGACTCCCGATAAACCTATGGGCCTACCCACAGATAGCACCCGAGATTGGTTTCGGCCCTACGGCTTCTAAACTTGCATACAGATGTCACCTGTCTTTACTATTTCTATACCGTCTGGACCATCTATACAAACTCTTATACATCAAGCTCAAAAAGATTTAAATATTTTATCTGCATGGTTTCAACGTAACAGTATATATGTATATATAACAATTGAAATTCGAGCAGAATTTTATGTTTATGCAATTTCCAGTCAATTTTAAAGTGATTCGTCTATCCATCACCCTTTATAAAGTGAAGGACAGATAATCTCATCAAAATCTACGTCCGATAACTTTATAACTGCACCAGTAGCAGATAAATGAATATACCCTCTTTCAATTAATTTTAAGGGGACTGCACCTTTTAATCCATGGGTGTATAAAAC
>DWPT01000461.1:0-24214 GCA_018251895.1 Agathymus mariae mariae
AACCCCCCCCTCCATTTCTAGCTTGGTCAAAAGACCGCAGATATGGTTTATACCCCAATTACTTGGGAGAACAAATTTTGTAATCATAGTGTACTAATAATAATCACTGAATAATAATAATAAAAGAAGTTTATTATCATTCAGTCATATATATATATTTTATATACATAATATACATTAGAGTAGTAACAATATGGCAATGGGCGTTGACTCGGCTTTCGGCGATCCCATGTAGCATTGGTTTTCAGTTACCCCCTTCTTCCTAAGCCATTATGTGGGAGTTGTCTCAGTTGATCCCCCAATCACCAGCCCACTGATAATAACATTAGCAACTTATATTGCCAAATTGTTGTACACCGGATGTAGAAAAATATTAAATATTGCAATATTATTTCTAAGTGAAATTTAAGATCACCAATTTCGATTTGTTTTTATACTTAATTTTATAATAGATATACATACATACTATAATAAAACAGTAACAAGGCTGAATATGTACGTCAGTTTTTAACACCCATAGTGTCCCACTGTTGGGCTTGGATCTCCTCTCACGATAAGAGAGGTGAAATATCATAGCCACGCTGGTCATGTGCGGATTAGCAGATTTCATATACCTTTGACAACATTATCAAATACTCACCACGTTTTCCTTCACCAAAGCAAATGATAATTAATTTACGGCTAAATTTTAAAAATTTAAGATGCGAACATAATTAAATAATATAATAAAGTATATAAAAATTTAAGACTCGTCAATGTCACGGTCTGCATAGTTTGTTAATATAAAAAACGAGTTTTAATCATCCGAAAATAATGTTTCCAAGTAATTAACGAACCGTTTAAAAAAAAAAACTAGTTTCGTACGGAACTAAAATTACAATAGCTTAGCCCAGTTCAATTGTGATGCCTCCAAATATCGTCTCAAACCGCTGAAAGCTTTAGCAGGAGTCGTAGGAATCTGCGGTTAGGACAAGTTGAAACCGCATACCGCTACATGGTTTGACACTCTTAACTTTTAGATGGGGTTTGCTAGCTTAAATAAACGTTCGTCAATTCCAAATATAAAAATACAATTCAGTAACTTAATATAATTATTTTTATGGACCCTGTATCTCAGTTTTTGATTACATTTTAACAGGTGGGAAGAAACCCCCACCGGAGTCCCGCGGTGATCATATTTCATGTAATTGACGACCCCGAAAACCAGTTGGTAGTGACCCTACCTGCCGAGCGAGGGTCCCGGGTTCGAGTCCCGGTCGGAGCCGACATTTATTTGACAGATAAATGTTTGTTCTCAGGTCATGGGTGTTTGTAATGTCATATTTGTGTATGTCCATGCCACCCGCAACACAGGGAATCCCGGTGCGGGGGTGCGAATGTGTAAACGTTTATTTATTTATTTTAATGGGTTAAAATAACGATAAAAACAAAAAATAAGATGAGTACCTGGTAATTTGTGTCTTCGTTCATTCGCAACACGCAAAATTCTAGTGGTGGGATCTATGTGTGACGAAGTGTTCTCTATATTATCATTGAACAAGTACTAGTTCCATATCAAAATAAATTACAGACAACCTACAACACGTATTTACGCGTGCTGATGTGTTAAGTTCAAAAAGCTAGATATCGCTCTAATCTCTGCTCCGAAACAGCTTGACTAATGACGCGAAAATTTATTTATTATTTCAGGAGCATCCGCCGTTTTATATGGAAAATCCTCTTATTTCACTTGTCACGGCGTGAGGACGACGTCGGTCCGGGGCTCACAGCGTGCAATCTGTTAACTTTACGTAACGTATGGGTATGAAGACAGTGACTTTGTCAATGTGTTGTCTCGTACCTTACGAGGGTGATCGGCGGCAGGAAATAGTTATGATGTCGATTTGTTTCTTTGTAATCGCGCAGGAAATGGAATCTTGTTTATTTATGTATGGTGTGTTGATTGTGCCTGGAGTATGGGACGGTTACCGGTGTGGGACGCAATACGTTTTGGTACATAACAACATTTTTCTACACCCTAGCGTAGTCAAGGCTGGCGTTGCGCTGCAGCAAAAGTGAGTAAACATCAAAACTACTTTTGAGTACTGGGGTATCAGTTCTGGATATTTTTTCAAAGCTTTCGAGTCGAGACTCTTGGCCAATGGGGTATCGATGCTCGTAATCTTCGTAGAGAATTAATAGAAAAGATGGAATTGCTGTACAGCTAGGAAATTCTACCGACATCTTAGGTATTCACCACAGGGTCTAGTTATTTATATTCATTCTTATTAATTATCTTAATTTACTTTCACTTCATGTGTATTATTAACATATTGGATTAGCGTGCAAAACTTCAATTGGGATCGTGCGACGAATATGAAAAGCCGCACGTTGATGATATATCAAAACTCCTTGTTATAATATATATATATATTTCTAATTCATAGAATGAGCTAAACCCAGTCCTAAAACAGTGCAGGTGCTATTTCTAAGTAAGACGTAGTTTTTCTAAAGCAGAGAGAGGGCTGTTTGCTTATGAAATATATGTATGTATATGAAACTTGTAACAAAAATATCCAAAATATTATTGTACAATGAATAAAATTCAGACATTGTTCTGACATCACTGAATTTTTTCTGGTTCGCAAGTCATGGCTTCCAATACTATAAGCCTAACACGCACCCTCGTCATCCTGATCGCTCATTGATTGACACCGAGTTCTATGACGTCATTGGGAACATTATCTATATCTGGAGGATTTTGGTGAAATGATTTTGAAATTTGTATCATCGAGAACATTATACGTGTCACACGGCCCTTACACCCCTACGTCACAGCGTTCACACGCTCGTGGAGTCTTGCGCAACATCAGCTGCTTCTCAGACGGCACTGGCCACCCATGGACCAGCGATGCCTCGCGCAAACATAACCACGATGCTCTTGCCCGAATCGCCGAAGCAAGCGGTCGCCTCCGCTGCTGGTTCTCTTACTCGATCGTGTAGTAATCGAGACCAGTCAGTAAGGATTAGTTAAGTTAAGTTTGAAGTTTTATTTTATACTTCTTATTCTAAAAACCCCATTCGACAGCCAACCTCCGTAATTTACGTTTAAACAATAACGCGTGTTATTTTTTTGGTTTATGTTTTGGTCCTATTTTTCGATATATTCTTCTGTTATTAACGTCTGTCGTATTTGCATTGTCATTGTCATGTTTGCAAGTGCTCAAAGGCCAACGGTTTGTATCGACCGGTAAGTGACTTTGAACGTGATCGGTAATTAGATGGATGACCGCCAATGGCAGTTTTTTGTACATTTCTATGCTACAATTGGTAAGTTATCGCAACGTCGCGTTTATTCCAAATTATCAATTGCCATCAGAACTTCTAAAATTGACGTTAGCTATATCTCTATACAATAGGTTATAGTCACAGTTCCAAAAGTTCTACTCAAGTTTGATCCCAAAAAATAGATAATGATGGTAACAAGCTTTAGGGACCATCTTTAGGGCGTAAAAGGCTTCATACAATCTAATAGAAGACTAACCAGTTCGAAAACTAAGCCTAAAAGCAATGGATACAACGAATCACGCAATGATGCTATAACCCCATGTTGAAGGTACTAAGAACCAGTATAATTCTGTCAATGTTGATGTATGTTGATAGAATTTAAAATTCTGCGTAAAATACATCGAACGTTACATTATTACGTCACGTGCACTCATAACCGCCGGTATTGTGAAAGCCAAAATCAGGCATAACAATAGACCGCTACAACAGAATTTTTCAGATTTTTTTTCTGCGGAAGCAAACTTTAATAATAAAGGTTTTGAGGTTTTAAATTTTTTAACGAATAGAAAGTTTCAAAAGGGTCACTATTAAACATTAATATTATTTATTATATAACTTTTACAATCTGTAAAAAAAGCACAGATTTTTTTTACAATTATGAAGCAAGCAATGATTGATAATAAATAGTTAATTGTGATGATAAGAGTTTATAATGAAAATATCTGTTTTAAATAAAAATATAATTAAATATTGTTGCATAGATGTAGGCACCTTTGTGCATTATTTTAAATTGTTCCTAAACCGACAGCATTTAATTACTATTCAGTTTACACGTATTATATTCATCTCCTAACTAGCAATAAACACGAAAACAAAATTTTAAATTATATGTTTTCACAAACAAAAAAAAATTATGACAACTAAATTACTACAGTACATGCTATGTGTTGTTAAAGTAATAAAAATACTTTCATTAATATGTCATTAGCTGAGCAACATGCAGATGTATCATATGTTCGATAGTTACCACTGACCAAGGACATCCGTAATACAAACCGACAATTTTCCGGCAAAGAAAGATGCGGAGATATCACTTTTTATTACTCTATGGCAATTTCAAATATCCAAATACGTTTCACTTCTAATTCTGATAGGAACGTTGTAGCAATGCCAATATAAGTATACGCTGCAAGTAATAAAAAAATAAAAAATTGTGCACCCCAAAAATCCTCAAATTAAATACATACAACAACTTTCAACTCGATCACGGGATTTTGGGAACGATTTGCGCTACGGTAGAATTAACAGGTTTGTTTCAGATTTCTCTCAACAAAATTGTACTAATATTATACTCCGGAACAAGAACATAGCAATAGATTATTAAAACCGTCTAATAATTCTAACTGTCTATAAATTCTGTTATATCATATATTAGCCCTGGTTCGGAAACTCGTTTTTTCCAGTATGAAGGGAGCCTCATGTAACAACTTATTTGGATATGATTTTATTAGATTGCTTAAGCGTCTCCGAAAACTCTCATCCAAACAAAAAAGTTCTGTAAACAAAGTTTTAAGTTTTGATCACAATGATTCGCTTATAAAAATTAAATAAACTGAATAATATAATAAAATTCAAGTTTAGCTAAATTATCTGTTTTATTATATACTCAGTAAATTGATCTTACCTTATCAGATTACAAGAGTGTAAAATATAATAGGATTTAGGTTATTGGTTTTCGCTGAAATTTATTATGAGTATTTACGAGAAAAACTTTTGATATTTAAGTGTTAACAGTGTGCGACCACATCTCTGTATAATTTTGTCTGGCGTTTTAGGGTTCGACATCGGTTACTTGATTCCTTAATTTTTTGTAAATGCATAAAAAATACTCATCGTATTGAATTATTTTGGTTATGGCAGTATTACGGCCCAACTAGTAATAAGATCGTTGGTCTACAGATTTCCATATCATGTGACCTCATCTTCAATACATTAAACTGATAAAAATGACCATCGCTTTAATTAATGTCTAGTAATTAAGCTGGTCTCTTAAGGTCAACTATTAGGTGCTGCATAGATATTATTTTTATATACTCACAGAAAATGCTCCTCACGTTCAAACAATTATTGCTATAGCGGGGTCATAGGTTTCCGCATCCGGTAATTCAGATTTTCAAATCGTGTATATCTACCAAGAATCTTTAATAGTATATACCTACCATAAAAGTGCATCACACTTAATTTTTAGTAAGACTTAATAGTTTAATAGCTCGCGTAGTTTTTCTTAGTCTCGTTTGTCTGCCCCTCTGTCTCTCTGAGTTTCATCATCGAAATATTATCTTAAATTATGTTTGTTTTAATTCTTTTTTGTTTACGTAATCACTAAATCCTGTGTGTGTTGTAAATTGCAGCATAATTATCAGGATATTGTTTGAAAACTCATTATAAATTGAGAGAAAATTTCAGACATTCTGACCTTTCAGATTAACGCATCCAATTTCACAGAAATGCCTTCAGAAATGTGTTACGGCAGTTTTGCACGCTGAACATAGCATGTTGCTAACACTGAAAATTTTTACAGGACTATGTAAAGATTTAGATCTTTTACGAGTAATACATGTGTAATCAATTACAAATATGATAACTTCAGGCGTACGCGATACTCGTCTCGCTTGTGAAGCGTTTATGTTTTATTAGTCAATACTATTTTCCTCCACAGTCGAAAATATTTTGTGTTGTTGCCTAGATAACCTATGAATAGTTTTTTTTATTGCCACAAATATTTTAATATTAATTAAATAATGTAAATATACATAATCTAGAAACGTGCTAGTTATACTAATTTGCAGTCACCTGTAATAGAAATATATCCGATAAAATTTAAACGCTTTTCGAAGATACGCAAATTCCTATATTGATTCGAAGAAGTAATCGGAAAACTACGTTCACCTGCTGCAACCGGAACACCTCAGCCATTCGCAAGATGTCGGTTACCACAAAGTTCTGCCGTAACAATTGTTACAAAGTGCACTGCAAGATGTCTTAAATGGGATCGAAACTCCGAAGATGTGCTCCGAGATTCAGTAACTACGAGTAACATTTTGACCCCGAGTTAAACTCGTTTTGTTTTCTAGAATTACCGTTATCAACAATTGTAGGTGGACGTGCTTGCGTGCGTGCGTACATGTTTGTATGGGTGTGTGATCTTCTGTGTCGTCTGTGCGCTTCGAAATTATTATACAATTGCGCATAACCTACTTGATTATTAATATTTCATATTTAAATTTAGCCTATTGCTTATACAGTATTTCAAAACTTCCTACGCATAAGGTCGTGAGTATAATATTTTTTGCAGGATATTTATGTATGATATCATTAACAGCACTTGTTAAATTTAAAATATCATTATATTATTTTAACGATGGAAATAAATTAACAGCTCGATGAAATTTTTATCAATATTTTTTTCAATGAATTATAATTTTTCACTAAATCATGCTAGACTGTACAAAGGCCCACCCAAAATAATACATCTCATTTAAACTTTCGACATTGTACATTTTGCGACTTTCTCCTCTAATGCTCTAATATTTAGATTATACAAGTTCTGTCGATTATTAAACTCGTATTTTATCGAAATATTAATATTCTACTGTTGGAAACAAATACCGAAATTGCTATAGAACACATTGAGACATAATTTCAATGTCTTTAATAGAATTGTAATTGTTGTAAGTTTGAGTTTCTACTGTACTTTATACGTAATTAAAACTATTTCATTATATTAAAAGTTCTACTAGAAACCCGTCCAAATTTTGCTTCTGAAAATGTAATACTCACGGTTGCAAATTGCACTTGCATTATTTAAGACGTGGATTTCCAAACGTTTATTACTTACGTTTTCATTACTTTTTATTTTTGCAACCATGAATCTTTAATATCTTTATAAGCTTTTTTACCATCTCGCGGCAAGTGACCCATTTTTCGTGATGAAAAGTATCTTGAGTTATGTCCCGTACCTACTATAAGTCCGAAATATGCCCGGTACCATAAAAATCAGTTTTAGAAATAAGTTTAGTGCTATAAGGGATATATGTGTTCGGGCCTCTATACCATTGGGACAGCGTACTTTTTATAGATACGCGTTTTAAATATATTATGTACAAAGTCAGCCCTGTTATAATTTTATCACTATAGATGATGATGTTAATATATCACACCAACATAATCCTTTCGGCTAAAGTTAAAATGATTCATAAATTCTAAGGGGGAGACTACCTCTCAAAAAATAAGTGTGTAGTGGAGGTGACGATGGAGTGTTTCGGTCCGGTGTTTGTTTGAAACACAATGTACTTCGATCTACCAACAGTTTATTGAAGAGAGCACAGGATTACACAACACAAAACACAGTACAGTTCAGAAGCGAAGGAAAAGTAAAAGTATAAAACCCAAAAATAACCTAAGAAGGAATAATAATGATCCTTAAGCGTAAGATAGCGAGGCAAAGGGACATACGTTCACTGCGAGAGCGTTTGCATCACTACTTGCGGGCGGCAGCGGTAAATGGTTTATAACGGCGTATGCGCATCTATACTTATAGTATATAGAGCGAACGAGGATCTTTATTCGACACGATTTTTGTCTCGACGCATTACTCACGGCGGCCTTCTGACATTACAATGTTAATAGTAAGTATGGTTGATTTAATATAATTATATTTATTGTTTAGTTGTTTATCTAGTTTCATATATTATTATTTTTATTTATTGTTTGTGTATGTACTAATTATTTCTTTCATTTCAGGTCTTTATTTTCGAGTTTTTTTGGAGCGGTACGCCACAAGTGTATGGAGCTAGAGACAATATGTCATAAGATGACACTGTTGAACCTTCTATAGACCCCTTGGTGGAGCTGAAGACAAATTAACCAACACAACCTAGTTTAATAACCTCTTCGTAGATGCAAATTCTTACCTTGTCTTAATGTATTTTTACAGATCTTTGTTTAAGCAACATTACATGCGGCATTACAGATTTAATTATCTGATAAAGTGTCTACGAATGGAAGATTAGAAGTAAAGGAGAAGTCTGAAATCTGATAATTGGTTGAAAATCGATTTGATCAATGAACAAGTTTTTTTTTGTGTCAGTTTAACAGCTGTTTAAAATACTTTTTAGACATTTTAAATAAAACGGGTCTCACGATAGTTGTGGCTTTTATACATTATTTATATTTATTAAAAATGGTTAATTGATGTTCGATTAATGCAAGCATAAAATAATTATCTTATCAACTATCATAATTTATTTAGATCATATTAAGGAGGCATAAATTGTGTAATATTGATTAACATTTATCAAAAAATTAAATACGAATCCAAAAGGATAATTTTTAACGCAATCAGAAGTAAAATTATATCTTCAGGGTGGTAATTAGAATATTTCCAGAGAAGACAGTCATTGCTAAACAAACAGTTGTGTGAAATGTGCAAAGCAATTCTAACACGGGTGAAAATTACATTCGAGATTTTATTAAAAAATTCAATTTGCCGTAGCAGCCGAGTGGAATGCACCCTCAGATCCCGGTATCACTACTCACCTCGGCCTGATTACAACGAAAGAATGCCGCCCTTTGGCATCCACTGTATAATATCGTGCTTAAACGACAGTAACTTATATAAAAAATGATTTCCCATTTCGTTGAATTTATGTAGGCAAGTTACCTCTATGATTATCTATAGTTAGATAATACGTTAATTTGGTTAGATTGAAAATTAATTAATTATAAAATAAATTATTATAATGCTTATTATAACATATTTATTAATAATTATTTGTCAATGTATATAATATTACTAAACAGTAATAGTTATAATAAATTAATGTATGTTTCATATTGCATTACTGCATTGTTTTATATTTAAAAAAACTGTTATTTAACCTTATATTCAAAATCCACCATGACAGTTTGTTTTTACATTTTAAATAAAGGTCGGAATAACTCACGATTTCTAGAGTTATATGTAACAATATACCTTTATGACGTATGGTATAATAATTTAACAAATTCCAAAATGTCGACTAAAGTTCCTTTAGATTTCAGTAAGGTGTTATATTATTCAATTACACTTTTGTATACCTCAAATAAGTCATCCATCCAAGAAACACATAGAACAACCTTTGCGCATACTAGTTAATATCTGAATTTCATTTGTAGCAGAAACATTGTAAAAGCTTTTATGCAATTAAATTGTCAAGTACACGCGTTGAAGGCAGTGTTTTTGTAATTTTATTAAAAGTAGGGAAATTCAGTAATTTTAAAGCATCTGTAAAGCAATAATTTTCCTAAATAATTGTATCAGTCGAGTACGTTCCTCTTTATTGGAGGCCATAGATTTGGCTCTTGGCAAAATTACACGAACATTATCCTTAAATTATAGCTGCTAATATGTCGGTGAACAATCCCCGCGCTCAGATGTGCTCCTGACGTTGGATTTTAATTGGAACTTAGTGAAGATGAAGTGGCTGAGGCAGGGCAATGAGAGAAAATAAACAAGTCGATTTACTGGCTGCTGCAACGTTTCAAGGCCTTTATTTCGCTTTGGGAATCGAATCTTACGCAATGAAAATTATATTTAATTTGACGTGTACCGAATGGAAATGACCAAGAGAACCGTCTGCTTACTAATTGACTAATATAATGTTAAATTCCTCAATAGGCACATGAAATGGCATCGCTTAGTGGCCAAAACCGTCGAGTTATAGCGCGGAGCTGGCCCGCGATCCCCTTCACACGCAAGAAAGTGTGTCGACAGCTGTGGAACGAATAGTATGATTATAAAAAATGCGCATCTAAGGATACTCGGTGGCGACGCACGCGCTTCGCCCTAGACTGCACATCACTATCTTAAGAAAAATGTGAACCCCCGAGAACAACAAAGTAAACATAGTTGTTATGTTAAACTAATGAAATTAAATAAAAAATCCCATATTTTATTTAACCAGAACTATTGCGTTAGAGCATAAAATATATGACGTGGAATTGATCAAGAGGTAATTTACATTTTGTAGTACAAGTAACATTTTTATGAGTTGTAGTCTGCCGACTTAACATATGACTAACGATTCCCAAATGATGGGTTGCGGCCCGCTTTCGGGTCATGAAAATCAAATATCGAGTCGCAATACTAAATAGCTCCGTTACCGGATATTTCATGCCGAACCAATCATACCCACACAGTCAAGTTGCGTGGCAAGTTCTTTCCGCATCCTTTTCCATATTTGTTACAAAAATATTTAAAGATTTACAAAAAATATTTAAATTTTAAACTCATGTGCCTATTGCAAATTATTAATCATTTGCGCCGGTGCATGAAAACATCATGAGAATAACTGCACACCCGAAATTACTACATGAAGGTATGGGACAATAACCGGTTGATAATGATAATGATAAACCTCAATTTTGCTGTGCTCAAGCTTTCAATTTAAACAGACTTGTAGGACTGCATGCCAAATGCAGGTATAGTCTGTACAAAGTCTAAATTTATAGTTACACGGTGGATAGACAAACGTGACGTCATAAAACTAACCTGCAACGTCAGCAGGCTACTTGAGCGTTTAGGTAGTGCTATCGTCGTAAACGTGATGCGAATACTTGACATAAAAACATTCGTGCATTCTAATGTTAGATATGTTTTAAATTTCATCTAAATACAGCGATTTTTAAAAAACGCAAGTATTCTGTAGAATTTATTTGTGCTTGATATGAAAGTTAGAGAAGCGTTTCATAATTTTAACTGTAACGGGTACTCACGATTTTTGTACTTTTTACCCATATTTCGACCCAATTACATGGATAATGTTCACTTTGAAACTATTGACAGTTGCCACTTGACAAACGCTAATGTCAGATGAGCCTGTCAACTTTGCGTCTACTTCGTTTTACGTACTCAGGTACAGTATCACGACACACGACACTAACGAAATCTTCACACACTGGCCGGGACACTGCTTTCACTTGACAAACTAACCACTGAATTGCACGCTCGAGCAATTTTAAACCAATCTTCGCTATTAAAATTCTTGTGATCTTTCTTGATTGATGACCTCTCTTTACTAAACGTGTAATGTATTACCGTTCAGCTGAGATCACTATGGCTATGGAAATTAATCCACTTATTTAATCCGGCTTCAATCAAATGCTATTTTTCACTGCACTGATATGTTCTTTTGTCCATTGAGAAGTAACTCGTTTTATTTTATCAATATAAGAGCTACCCCAGCTACATTCAACCTTATCAACCCCGGGACATTGGTATGAAAAATATATTTAAGTGACTGTAAGAGGGCTGCAACTTTTTTTTTTAATTTTTACCTTAAAAATTAGCTTTCATGTTATATTTTCTACTGAGAATCCTACCAATTTTATCAGTTACCCCTTTGATATCAACAGAAATACTGATGATGATTTGCTGATGCGTACATCTCGATGTAGTTCTGTGGCTGTTAAAAATGTATAATGTCTACGATGATATAAGTTTAAAGTCATATGTAACGAACTGGTTCGTGCCGTAATTTGTAAGTAAAATCCGTCCATTAGGATACTTACTTTAAACTTAAATTAAAGTTTTTAATTTATATTGATAAAAACTGTAATGAACCGTAAAATAATTACTACGCAGCCTGTGCTCGACACTTGTATCACGCCAAATGGGCATACGATAAATTTCGCATGCGCGATACCGAGAACGAATACGGCGAGGCGGATGTGCCGCCCGCGCCTGTCAGATCGATTTCTCGCACGTTACGATAATGTTGCTAAGTAATAAGTGTAGAATGTCTTTTGTATCTCTCCACCCCTAAGACTCCTTTTATTTCATAGTATATTTATATATTTTAAAAACGTTTTAAACTCAGGTGTCCTTAATCAAAAACCTCGTTGCACTCGGTAAGCAACGTAGTGATAACTAGAAATGGTGATACATTTCCACAGGAAAAACAGCGCTTCAGCTTTGCGAGAAACTCATTCGAACAACATTCAGTATATTAACTTCCTGTAATGTATTATTTCGGATGTTCTGTCGACGTAACAAAAATAGATTGGTGGTAGTCGTTTTTAATTACGCGAAAAGACCCGTACCCTACAATAAGCAGCTACCTAAAGGGTTGTTCGTGAACAATTGTAGTACCTAATACTGTAAATTCGGGTCTTTTATAAAATATGAGAAGACATCAGATTGTTTCTCAATTATGGTTCTTGCACCGGTTAATCCAGTTATTAATTTTCCACCGAAGATAATAACAATCAACATACGTTATGCGGATATCACTTTACGAAATTACACGTTAATACAGAATTCTAAGCCATCCAAGCGGACAGCCAATTACATTTGCATTCACGAGACTATAATATAATTTTCACAATTTTACTTTAATTGAATTGGAGTTTGCTGTAAGTGAATGTCGTCGAAGTTCATAATGAAACAGCGTGAGATATAAACTTTAGTAAACTTGCGAAACATTCTAATTTACCCGCCATATGATAAGATTACACATGGCTGCTTTCCTTGCACATAAATCTTGTGCATGTGTGGTGTGTCAGACTTGTTAGCTCGAGGTCTATTGTACGGCCCTTCCATTATGAGCGACGACATGTCGCTGACAACAGATGGTATCGTAAGTTAGAACCACGAACACTATTGAAGTATAGTATGACATAACACGGTGAATATTCAGCCGGCTTCTCCGAAGGGCTTTTGAGTTAACAAGACACGTACAATACACCACAATATGGACAATACATTTCTCTTGGTGAATAAGCAAATTCTCAACTTCGAAAACGTTCATATTCTCTGTGAAGATAGAGATAACGATTATTAAAGAGAACTTAAGAAAAAAATATGTGCAATTTAATGGCCTTACTCGTATAGTACAATAAAAAGTAGATTTGAAGTGGTGTACTAACATGATAATTTTATAAATAGTTATAGTATATGATCGAACCTTAAAAAGTACCTTGTTGATTGTTGTCGGTAAAATTTAGATAATTAATATTTGTTTTCACTTTATTTCAGATAGCGGTTTTTAATAATTTAATACGTAAGGTTTATATTCTTAGATCATAATACATTAAAAGGTACATTTCAATATCGAGGCAGCTACATAACTCTACCACTGCGCATGAGTGCCCTCAGAATGAGATTGGATGTAAGCGCAGCGACTTCCAACTGGGTGAACAGCTTGGCATAGCCTCGTCAGTTGTACCACGACCAGGGGGAGATCAGCTTAGACCCAAAGTTGGGTCAAATTCCTTACAATTCAAAATTGCAATCCCATAACACTACTAATAACTACAGCCTATTATCCACTGCGACGTGCTCATATCACGAAAACAGTGGTTACACGTTCAACGCAAAATGGTTCCGCGTTAATTACGAGCTTAGTTAACAAGACAGCCGTCAGCGGTTGATTTAGATAGAAAGGGCTTTTGCTACGACGGTCACAGGTGGAAATTAACGAATTTCCCAATGAAACATAAATTCAATCTGCTGTTTTTAAATGAATAACTAAGGCATTGCTAGACTTCTGCCACAAATAACGCGAGGGCACAGTTTCGAGTCGGTAACGCGTCGCTATGTTGTTACTGATGTCCGTGGGCCAAAGTAACCGCTTACTATCAGATGGTTCGTCTGCTCGTTTGTCAATTAGTGACATGAAAAATCGGTGCATAGATATTTAAAGTTCCTACAGTGCAGTCATGCGATTCCTGGAATTCTAGGTTCTTTCGTTCGTTCATTACACACTAATCAATTACGTTAAATACTGTTAATCAGTTTCTTTTTAAGTAATAAAATTTTCTCGTACCGGTTAATGATTGAATTTTTTTTCATTATACTATGATTTAAAAAAGAGCTGTCGATATATTAAGAAAAGACAATACAGTTGAGTTACGCATTATAAAAAAAAAGCGATGACTTTATAGCTCAGTGGTGGTGATCCCTTTTGAACGGTGGGCTCTGCATTCGATTTCCAGGCGGGACCGATATTTTTGTAACAAACAAACACATGTTTTTGGGAATGATATATTGTGATAATTATCTCAATTATGCATATCGATGCCACTGACACAGGATATCTTGTGTAGAGCTCAGCACGTGACTATTTTTTTATTTTATACTAGCAACATGTTTCGCCTGCGCACAGGTGCAAATTACAAATGAAAAAAATGTGTTAAGCGCGCTTAGCAAAGTCACATATTTTATTTAGATTACTATATAGAAATACCCATCACTTTCGCAACTTTTTTCGTAGATATTCCCAAATGTTAACTTCACATAAACCATTCCCTGACAATTAGGCAAACAACAGCAAAGCAATCAGATGATGAAAGCAAGGCAACAATGAGCCGTTCTCAAGTGATCGTCTTTTATACAACAGGCAATTGATTTTTATTCATAAGGCTACTAAGAAATTTGGGTTGAGTACAAATTAACATTAAATTCGAATAAAAATAGTTGTACTACTTGTATATATAGACAAAAATCTAATAGAAAGCTAAATGTGAGTTTCGAGTGATTTGAAATGCAAGGTGACTCTCCTTAGTACATTTATCAACCGGTAAAACAGCAGATGTTTCGGCGTCAATGGTAGGCATTACAACTTTCAATTCTGTAGCGTTTCTTACTTTACAGAGAGCTTCCTTACATTTCCTTTTTATGATTGTTCTTCTTTTATTAGAGTACTTTTGTTTCTTAAGTGAAATTTTCCAAGTTCCTAAAGGCGGGCTTTAGGTGTAAATCCGCACTTACTGTTTGCGCCATAAAAGTTGGCCGATTGAAAAAATTGCTTCAGTCGGTCCTCTAAGAACTTCAGAGAAGATGTGATTAACTTATGTTTTTCAAATTCATAACATATACGACACTTTTTTAACCAATTATACGGTGCTGAATAGGTTACGTTGTTATCTATATTTGTATTTTTACAACAACCGATTGGATTTTTTTTCATGAATGTCACTAAAGATATGATATGATATGTTATGATCAAAGTTCATTAAAAATTCAAAAAAATCAAAATTAAAAAAATCATTGCATCACTTAGGTATCCCGTAAATAGACTCATACACGTCATTTTTTGCTTCTACTACCGTTTCGTAAAGGTGTTTTAACACTGAAGAGAAGAAACGGCGAATGAAACTGGTTAGCACATCTTTTAAAACAACTCATGGCAATTACAAAGTTATTTTAAACCTACACGGAACTGGTTTCAACACTGTTATTTCTAGACGCCCTTGTCATCAGATATATTCATACATACCATAATATTCTTTATCTATAAGCTGTGCTTTAATACGTCGCTTAAAAGCTCGAATAGGTAACTCACATATCAACTTTGGAACCTTATTAAGAAACGAACTTCAAACCCTATAAAAATAAGGCCATAAAAAAACGCTGAACCTTTTGAAGGCGATATGAAGATCAAATTATGCCTATTTCTTGCTTCACAATTGTGTGTATTATTTTTCTCCGTGTACGTATTTAAATTTCTTCTTAATAAATACTAAATTTCTATAAATATATTGACTGGATACGGTGAGTGTACACCCATTTTTTAATTTTTTTTTCTTTATATAGCTCTGATTGCTTTTTTCTGTAATACACATATTAAATCAATGTCCGCTAATTTACGCCACATTAGGAAACACAATATGGCCACGTACCCGAGTTTTACTACCAGACTAATTTATATAACGGCTACAAAGTAAATAATAAAATAAAAACAAAGCCAACAACTTAAAAGTTAATTTACAAAAAGAAGGAAATATGAAGTGTAACTTCTTTCTCCGATAACATATGCCGCGAAAACACTCTAGGTCGAGGTTTGCGCCTTGTGGGATCCCCTTGGCTAGTTGCTACTTATTGTATTTTTGTAATTTTTTAATTGTATTTTTGTATCTATGTAAGTAATGGACTTTACCCATATTTACTTAAAATAGAGAGTATAAAGTGAAACTTGTATGTTTCTATCAATATACCTCTGAAATTTGTTTCTTATTTCTACTGTTTATAACTCTTGCTGTAGAATTAACGAGTTTGTTGTTGTCTACGATAATCTTGGGCGAACGGTCCAAAATTTTTACCACCAACCATCATTGCAACAAAATCACTGACTTCAAAAAGGTTATAAGTGTGGTCTCAAGTATAACTCTAAATAGCCTTTTGTGGTAGTAGACGGTAAACGAGAAAATAAACGAGATGTTATAGAGCACAGCCGAATGTAACAGGAAAGAATGAACATCAGTGAAGATTGGATTGGACTGAAGTGTAAGTATTGGACTCGATTGATTTCAAACTACGTAAATAAGTAGGTACCGATCAGTTTGGACGATACAAATTTTTAACTTGTTTCTAAGATTAAGTGTTTGGACTATAAATTTATATTACAAAATAATTGCGTAATTCATTATTAAACTCAGGCTCAGGTAAAATAAGTTTCTGAAATCTGTGCTCGTAACATCGAACTTAACAAAGAGAAATCGTAACTAAAGGACGCAATTGAAATTGATTTATCTCCAGTACCTAAAAACGACATAGACAAAAACTAATTTTACAGTGGAATATTGCCTCCCCGGGCAATATCTACAATAAAACTGAGATAAGGCTACAAGACCAACTCGACAAAGTAAATATTCAATAACCAGTTTGTATTGAGTATGGGCAACTTTTCACAGCACCGTATTGCGGTTTCAATAAACATATATTGATTAATATTTACGAGGCTTCTAATAAACTATATCCAATGAAAATATGATAAAAAGCTGTTTTGTATGCAAATGAAAAAAAAAACTGGGATCATAAGGGCTGGTGTGCTCATGGAGGTCGCTGGGCTACCAGCCAACTTAAATTAGGTGGTACGTGCATTATGATATAACTCTTAGCCTGAGTAATAGCCTAATAAATTGTTAAATGTTTTTAAGGTACTTTAGGCGTAGTCTCAGAGAACCAGTTCACAAGGGGTTATGACTTCCTTCTTGACCAGCAACATCAGTGATATCTTTCGTGATATAGACGTCTGTAAACGTTGTGGTATTTTTGTTCACTACGTACCATCCAGCCCGTCTACCTATTTTTTGCTTTGTGATACAAAAATCATCGAAGTCTCCTTAATTAAACCACTCTATCTATTGTTCTGGTAAAGAATAATGATACGAGTATGAGTAAGTAAGCTCATGTCATATAAAATTTCTGGTGTCACGGCTTTTTGTTGATATTAGAAAGGTAGTAAGGTAAGTAAAATTGAAAGAACTAATAACATTAATTCATATATACTATTAATCATACTCGTAAAACTGGTGAAGGTTATTATATAAAATATGTAAAAAAAAATATTTCGAATTCTTCTTTCCAAAGTACCTCAGATTATTCCGTCATTTTTATCGTGAGATATTGTGCAAATTTACCGGGTACACTTACATAAAGCCCTAATATTCCGTTCAGAGTCCCTCTCTTGTTTGCCGTAAAGTAATTTTCCTTGACTTTTATGCGTTCATCAACCCTACTTGTGAATAATATTACTGGTTGCTCTCTTTCAAAAGTAGGTAGATGATAAATTTAAAGCATCCAACATTAGGAATATTTCACAATGGTATTAGATTTCAGTTAGAATTTTGCTACGTTTAATTTTAAAATTAATTATTTTATTACTCAGTAAACCCAGTTGGTAGTGAACCTGCCTGCCGAGTGAGTGATTCCGGGTTCGATTCCCGGTCAGATATTTATGTGACAGATAAATATTTGTTCTCGGGTCATGGAAGTTTGTGATGTCATATTTGTGTATGTCCATGCCATTCGCAACACAGGGAATCCTAGTGTTTGGTTGAGTGTGTTTAAAAGAAAAAAAAAATATTGATATAACATTTGGGCATCGATGCGACAGCAGCCATAATATCAGAGAACTATATGCTAAGACGGCAAATTTAATTGTTGGATGATTTATTTATTTGTAGTAATTTTGATTACAAGATTTCTTAACCAGCATTGAATTAGCCATAATTATGTATGCAAACTTTTAGTATTATTAGTGTACTAGATTATAACTAAAGGATGTTTCAGTATATTTTAACTATTCTTATATCTACTTCATTATCCTTTTTCTATCCTTCATTTATAATCCTTATCTGTTATAATTATATTACACTATTACATTGTATTTGCATGTTATGATTTATATTTCATATTTATTAAATGTCACGGTAAATTTTGTATTGATATGTTAATAATAAATGTGTATTATTATTAATTATAATAATTCTGCCCATTACGGCTGTTGCTGCTGGCCATAGGGCCCTTTACAGCTTCATGCAGGCAGTGTGGCGAGCTTAGACGGGCTCAGCCGGTGAAAAAACATAGGATAAATCGAGGTATACTTTCAGTTTAGATTATATGGCATTTCTCTTTTTTCCATTCCTAACAATAGCATACGGTTTATTGAAATAATAACTATTGTTTAATTGATGAACGTATCTAGTCGATCTTCATCGACAAAGATCAACCTCGTCGTGGTTTACGTGACAAATGTAATGTAATAATATTCAAGTCACCTTTCATATTTAGAGGGTGTAAAGGACAAATTACACTTCACTGAATAAGTACGTATTAGCAAACACAACTACACAACTTTGAGAACATTATAATCTACTACTAGGTGAACATGTTTTCTCGAGATGTTTTTCTTTACCGAAGCAGTTTTATAATCTACGTGTAATTTTAAAAATAAAGGAGCTTGTAGGATGGAATCTCGGCTATCCCTCATAGGACATGTACTTGTAAAGTTACGTACGGAGAGTAAGTTCGCTTTTGCATGAAAGTTCGACAACACTATAGTTAAAACAAAAGAAAACTTTAGTTTTCGCAATAAACTATTCACGTGTAAGAGTTGTTAATTGGTTCCCAAAGTACCTCACCTCTATGAATATGTAATTTAAACTTGTTTTATAACAAATTATTATAAATTTCACTCTCATGAACATGTTTAAAATATATCAAATTCAATGACGTCGGATAATGTCCGTTCCCTCAACGCTGAAACTTTGCTCACAAGTTTTCTATTTTACCAAGTACAAGTTGGGTTTGCAAAGGTACAAAAAATATGTATCATTGATCAGGTAAAATTATTTTCTTCAACATCTTTGCATTGTCTAATGATCAGAACTTAACAATAAAAACAACAGCGTTACAGTAATACTTTTATGTTAATCGCCAGAAAATAATCAGATGAGCCATCGGATGGCAAGCGAGAGTCGTCCAGGTTCATCAGTAACATTAGAACCGATCTCCGTAGATTGCCACCCAGAAGAAAATGTGACTTTCAACACAAAGATTTTGAAATGTTAGTTACGTTTATTCTTGAGCCATGGTTACTCTACGCCTTTCATGGCCCTTCCTTTCCGAGGTTGTTGGACCTAGTACCACCTAACTTAATTATGACGATGCTCGTGCATATGATAGTTTTCTTACCGGCCTGGTTACCTACAATCTTACTTCTATAATCAACCGTGAAATAATCTTAACTTTTTTAGATTGCACTGTCGGAAAGCTAGTTAAAAAGCGAAAAGTCTATATCTAAAGTAAAGTCTTTAAGCCTGAAAAGCATCATTAATGATTTTGGTGTTAAAAATATACATAGGCGATGGTGATAATTCAGCATCAAGTTGGCCGATTGCTCATTAGTCGGTTAATAATATGATAAAAACCTGCAAACTAAATAAGTTAAAATATATATAATGGCTAGTTTTAGAAATAAGGTTGGAGCTTAGTAGATAGATTACAATGCTTACCACACTACACGAATACCACAGACATAAACTGCATTGACCTCCAAAAGAACGAACTGTTACTTTACGATGTTTATTTTCCCATTTTCATTTTACCATCGCTTTGATATTTTCTAACCCGTTTCGTCCATTATCCTTCCATTATTTCGTACTATTTAGGAACTGATTAATACGACAGTTTCATATTTATCTATAAAAATATATTGCGTGCCGACGCCAGCGATTCGCGATATATTTCTTGCGAAGCAATCGGTCTCGGCGAAACAATAACATAGAATATTATGGCATGGGATATATTATAAGTAGTTTCGGCTAAGAAGCCTCGTGACTATTATCATTATGATGATAACAAAATATCACGAAAAATATCGATAATAACCCTAAATATATATCCGAAAAACGGTAATTCTAACCTAACCTAACTGGATTTATAAATTCACTACTGATCCCCCCTGACATCGTTTGATATCAACGGTTAATTGTTATATACACTTGATACTAAACCTATATCCATCCGAAGTAATGTATCTTTATGTATCTTTCAGACGGTAAAAGAATTTTTAAATAGACACCGTTGTTCCGGAGATTACTTTCCGCATATACACAAGCACAAAATTCGTGCTCGCTCTTCATAATATTACTAGGGGACCACCCCGACATAGTTCCGGTTAAAAAATGTTATTATAGCCTATACCTATCCGGAAAAAGATTAAAAGAATTTTTCAAATAGATGCCGTGGTTCGTTCTTTCTACAAAGGAGCCTAGCTAAGGAATAGGAGCAAGCCTCATTCGTGTTTCCACCGTGCTGGAGACTTGTATCTCTCAGCTAGGAACTGTGACACTTTTCGTCTGTAATTATTGTTAAAATTGAGTTCTTGTGAAAACGTTACTCAGCTCAAACTACCCAATTGTCGGCCCGCGAATTACGCCGGCATTCTAGCAATATCCGACATCAGAAGTGGGATAATTCAACGGTCTTCAGCGCGACATACACGAACGGTGATGACCCCGGGAGCTCAGTCGGTAATGTCCCGGACAGCAGGAGCAGACATTTGTTTAATACATAAATGTTTGTTCTCGGGTCATGGGTTTGAAATATCTTATTTGTGAAGTCCATACCGCCTGCAACATAGGGAATTCTAGTGCGGGGGTGTGAGTGTATGTTCGTTTAGTATTTTTTATAAAAGATCCTTCTTTGCCTTGGTGAACCGTGAAAGCAATTGGGATTGCTATTAAGATGAAAATTACACAAAATTAACGTATAAGCGTGCGTTAGCGTTGTACACAATATCCAGAAACTCTCTATTGTAAATTAGGATAAGTAATCAATTTCAAGGCAAGCGTTTCTTCTCAGATCCAATTACTTCCATTTTTATCAAGCAATTGTCGAATATTTAAATCATTGAGCAATATTCTGATACTTTATTCCAGTAGACACTACATGCAGCTGCCAAATGAACGATCTCATCTTTAGTTTCGGATATTCTTCAAATCAAGGTTATCGATGACACAGCAAACATTGTTTTAATTTTCGCCTCCTCAGTAACTGTAAATGAAAACAAAACTTTATTCCCCGTCTCCCAGGCCTAATCGTAATTAAATACGTCATCAATACATAAGAAACGCAAAAGACAATAACTTAACAGGAGGTCTCACTGGTAATTTCGGGTTACCTAGTAGAATTTTATGGATGGGACAACGGAAACGTGACCAGACGGGACGGTCCCCGCGGTATAACATTTGGATTTATTCAGTCGTGAAATTAAACAAGCCCGGGGCACCCTCTATCACAATTTATGTTCGCACTAGATTGTAAAGGTCTAATACCGGAGGCAAGATATCTTGAATGGTACCCTCATTAATTGGGGTAGTCGTGACTAGCGACGTATTCCGAGCTCAATTTTACTGGCAGCGCAGTCAACCCAGAGATGGTGATGAAATGAGCAGTAACTCATTATTTCCGGGTTCTAGTTTTGTATTTTGAACGTCTTAAGCCTACTTTTGATCGTCTGTTGCCTTTTTATATTGATTTACTTGTGCAAAGTTGAGTGTAATGCATTATTTTACTTTGCTTTCAGTATATAATGTGTATAGAATTTTTAATTATGATAATATAATTTTCTTTTTTACTTCCAAATAAATAACATCCATTAAACATGCTCCAGAAACTGGCACGGTATTTATTATAATCAAGGCGTGTGTACAACTAATTAATCTATATTTCGTTACAATATTTGCCTCATACTGTATAAATACACAAGATTCGCAATAAATAATGACAATCGTGATGTTCCTCCTTGTGTAGCTCGGGTAATGTGCAAGGCCATTAAAAGAACATAAATACGCCGGCATGTCTATAAACGTCGGGGAAGTCCTGTAAATAAACGTGATGTGATCTGTAAGGTCATTGACGAGTAAGGGTGTCTATCTCCTGCCTATTTTGCTTCTGAGTTTCTTCAATATCAACACAATCAATAACTGTTAAGGCACTGTAGGAACACATTAGGGGATCTCGTTTCTAATTGTTATTATTATAATCCCAAGAAGACATTAGCCTAATGGGGCGACTGGATGATGCCACGCCGAGCTATGGCGATAGCCTACATAAGGACACTACTAGGTCTGTTGGAAGGAGACTGAAGAATATTGAAAGAAACAAAGAAAGATAAAGTTTATTTTGCAATTATAAACAGTGGTTTACAAATAAATCAGAAGGTATATAAGTGAAGTAAATACAAAATCATGACAACTGGTTTTCAGAGTAAACCTTACCGTCGACCATAATAATAAATCAAAATAATATATATATTTTTTTATAAAAAAAAAACACAAAGCAGATAGATTTATTATTTATTTATTTGAATTAATTAAAACGGATTAACCATTTACACTAATTAAAAATAAAACATATACTATATGAACAATGTACACGGGAAACAAGATTACAAAAAAAAAAGTTTAAATTTAATGCATAAAATACAATATCAAAATAAATACAATTAAATGCAATCGTAAAACAGATGTAATATTAAATATGAGATGAATTCATGTCAATCAAAATCTACTCCAACCAAGGTCAATTTTGTCAATTTTTTATCAATTTATTAATAAATATAAATTTATAAAAAATATAAATTAATTACTTACATAATCAGCAAGATGCTTCATGCAATTAGGAAATCTGTTTTTGTCAGGGACCATGCGACCGTTTATATCTCTTTCCTTCTCCAGCCAGCAGTCGTCGGTGCCTACGTACTCGAGCCAGCGTCGAGGTATCCGTCACTGACCATCAAATCTCATCAAATCGTCTCTTAATGAGAACCTCACTAAATATGAGGTGAATTTGTTAAAAATGTAAAATCTTCAAATATAGATATTGTCTATTATCATATTTATTCATTAATTCATAAACTCAGTAAATACAGAAGAGATTTGACTGTACAGGATATTATGGAGAACGAAATATGAATTTTGTTTTAATTTTATATGTTGATTTATATTTATATTAAAATTTATAAATTTTGTCAATCAACGTCTAATGTAAAACAAAATTAAGTAATGTTGATTTAAACAAGTCAGTAATCCTTTCACACATAACGCATTCATTTTGCAGTACTGCAAACATTCAGATAAGATCATCTTCCATTTATCCGCAAACACGTCACAGTGCGGTGCTGCGTCCAGGGGAGCATTGAGCGTATTGGGAGACTGCGATATGGGAGATATCGAACGGGCTACTGTGTGACATCTGGGGACAATATAAAATGCATGTGGGTAAATAAACAGTGATAAAATAAAAATTATCGGACAATATGATAATAACAAATACGAATAAGACACATTGAATTTTGTTGTTCTGTACTGAAGTGTCACAGGTAGCTTTATTCGAAATCCCGAATATAGGATGCAAAGGGCTCCACCCATCCTTAAGGCGACGCTATCCTGTCCTATCATCATCATCATTTGATATGGCAAATGGTCCTTTTCGTCAGAGGCTGCTACTAGCCATTTAATCCTTGCATTGCGGTGACTGATTTACTTAACCCTAAAAAAAGTATGCTGAAATTTTGTTGAAATATTACGCTGTTCGAGGAGGTTGTATTAGATAAAATCT
>DWPT01000462.1:0-24200 GCA_018251895.1 Agathymus mariae mariae
CGGTTTCGGATATATTTTTATTTCGGATATCCGATAGTTTCGGTTACGGTTACGGAGCTCCATAACATCCCTGATGCAGACGTACAAAAGCGGTAGACGCACAAAAAGATGCTATTATTATTAGCAACGTCATGGTGCATATAGGCGAGTCACAAAAAATAGATTTCGATGTTTTTTGTAATAAAATTTGTGTTCAAGGAAGCATGCAATTACGATAGTGCATTACCATTTCCGCTATTATATTTGAAACAAAGATTTGGCGAGAAATAAAAAAATAATAGACTAATATTATATCTCATTAGTTTTGTCGACTGTACGGTTATATTTTTTGGTATTGGGATTTGGAGTTTTGGGGATTTTAAAGAGATATTATGAGATAGGACTCAAAATAGTCAGCCTAATATTAACTGCTAATTACGATAAAAACGCATTGATTATCGCGAACTAATTGATTCAATTTAACATCATGTAAAACAGTAATTGAGCTTTGTTAAAGGCCTTCTGGACTGCTTAAGAATTGGATTTGGGTTTAACCGTTCCAGCAGTATCAACTAGAACAAACTGATTTTATATAGTCTTGAGCCGTTCATAGTTTTTTAACTTATTACGTGTTGTATTATTTTTCGTCTAGTTTTTATTTTATAATTAAACTGAATACGACTCAAAATCTTATAATGTTATCGATAGCAATAATTCGTAATTACAATTCCCTTAATTCGAACTTTATTATTAAATTTGACGATTTTAACTCCCCGAAAGGAAAATATATCCACAAATGACATCTCGCCCTCATGAGTAATAAACCCATAAAACTTTCAAAGACTTGTTCTATTTCTGGCTATCAATATGACAAGTGTTGGTCATGCGAGGTGAGTAAGCAGCAGTCATGTTGTTCCTGCGGAGTCTGGTCGGCGTCTCGTCTCGGAGACTCGGTGAATCACCAGGCTCCACCGTTGTATTGAAATTTCCTATTGCAAGTGTTTCGTTTGCGGTTAGATTATTATTTTTATGTATTAGTAAAGTAATGAGACACGGCTTGAATGAAAAACCATTCATAAAGAAGCAATGAGGCTGTATAATAAGTATCTTATGCTTTTTGCTTCAATATCCTTAGATATTGTTCAAACCACTGAATTAAACATTGGAAACGAATATTATAGAAGTGTTTTCTAAAATATTTAGCAAATACGAATTAAAAATAACCTTCGATGTATGTAATTAAACGTATCAATATTTGATCGCTAACTGAATGTTGATGATGATTTCGCTAAAATGCATTTAAGCCCAAACCTATTGTTACTTTCTAAATGGCGCTTAACAACAATTTCACTTTTGGTAAATTGGATGTATTACGAAGTTTAACATATATACTAGTATATGTCTGCTTGTAACCCATTATAAATCATGTTATTTAATTACTTGGTACTATTTGGAAATTGCTATGGTTGTGAGTCAATAATAAGTTTAATTTACAACACATTATCACAGAACGTAACCAACGCTCCTTCTGTTTTGTTAGATGTTGTTAATCATTCCTCTAATCTAAGATCACGGAAATTAAACTCAATCCTCCTATCTCGCTCAGTTCATACCGCAATCACCTTCCTCTTTCCTCCGTACAGTTCGTAACCCTTCAATGTGGATTAAAATCAAATTCCAATACGCTCTACTTAACCAACCGACGTGTCTACTTCGCTTAGATCAATATGAGTCACAGGCTAAACATTTGAGATGCGCGGGAGTGCGGACTAACGGAAATACCTAATCTTTGCATTAGTTTCACAGGTTCCACTGCTGAGCAACACATGTGGCACACTCTCTTCGGTATTCACACACAAAATAGACATATTTCGATTATTAATACGGCGAATTATAAACAACTGTTCGATAACATCCGGTGAATTCCTCGCTTGCAGAATAGACAATATTTGGTTTAGAATTTATACATTTAATAGTACTGAGTATTTCTACGTTACCTGTCTTAACGCTTATTGTGGTTGCGGTTGCTTCCTCAGAATCAATAAGCTATTGTATCAATATTGTGACCGCGAATTAAAAACGATAATGAAAAGTTGTTTAATTTAATTTGAACTTATTTAATAATATAGCCGATAGACTCCAAGGTGTAAAGAGAGGCAACGGGTTATTCTATGTGCAACATATTTAGCAAAAAACATCTTATTCATGTATTGGAAAGACGATCGGTTTATTATTAAAAAAAACTAACCTGGCAGCTGCTTAAGATAATAATATTGATACATACTAAACTTGTCACAAAGATAAACAAAAACAAGACCACACCTTTATTGTCACAATCAGGATACAGCGATCAGTCATCCTAGCGTTCAATACAATGTAAGTATATACGAATAACTGCATAACGTTTTGCATTGGAGGCCACCACGTATGGAGGTGTTACTTGACGTTCGTATTGAATACAAAGGCATACATTACATTTAATCGGCCACACGAGTACAGTTATACGCAATACCAATGAATTTGGTAATGTAACGCCTGTCCTGATAGACGTGAGGAGATAATAGCTTTTGACATGTTTGCATAAATTGATGGAGGGACAATGGCAGTGCGAATTTGAATAGGGTACGCGACTGATTAACAGTAGTCGGGTCAGTTGTAAGGGCAATTTGGAGAAATGGTGTACTGTCACATAATAAAGTTATAGCTTTCATCATAATGACAAACAATTTTTATTGCGTAAAATTTAATGTACCGATCTATATGTGGCGATACGTGTGTGCATATTACAAAATATATAGAAAGTACATGCAATATTTCCATAATTATAATGAATAACATTTAAAATATTTTCTGGAAAATAATAATTAC
Organism: Agathymus mariae mariae; assembly: GCA_018251895.1. Lineage (NCBI taxonomy): Eukaryota > Metazoa > Arthropoda > Insecta > Lepidoptera > Hesperiidae > Agathymus > Agathymus mariae. Next base: position 2,848 of record DWPT01000462.1, read on the forward strand.
ACATTTCTGCAATCGTCATTGTACTTAAATTGAAAAGTAAACGCTCGAGTAATTTAAATTCAATAAAGATTACGATTTAATATTGCGTTGTAGGTTCTTTTATCAAACACGTCAGTGCAATTTCATTTTTAATTTCTATTTAGCCTTGCCTTTCTCAGCATATTAATGGGATTTATAGAGCTTAGAATAATTTCTCGAACGGGTTTTCGAATTTCATTAATGATCCATTCTACATCATTTGCATTGTAATCAGTGATTTTAGCTTTGCCCCTTTGCTCATCAATACAACTATCTGCTCCTTTTTGTACCAAATCGCCGAGCTTGGCGCCTACGCCTACGTTGCCAAACAATCGTACATAAACAAATCTTCTCGTATTGTTTGGGAGTCATGACGCAAGTGATCCGAACACGGTGTCCGGGCGTACAATTCGCGCGAACGATGACGGATCAACGCAATGTGTTGGTGAAACTACGTCGTTCCCCTTGTATTCCTCGATTATAATTAATGTGCCGTTTTCTTAACACTACTACTATTGTCATACTAGTATTAAAGTATGGTGTTTTTAAATCAAATCTATAAATAAAGTTTCTGTCATCTGATCAAAAGTTAGTTCCTATAAATACTTTTAATTTACAAAAATGAAGATTAGTCCTAATAAACTCTTGTCCTCAGTCGTGTTATACTGTAAGTAGTGCAAGTGGATTCAATACAATTTTGTGATGATTAAGTAATATCTAATAACATAATTATCAGAACTACTAGTTTCAACTTGTGAGGTCTTGAGATACATATAAAACATTCACCGTAAACCATCCGAGATAGGGGAAAGCATTTAAGATACAATTATTTTGAAAGCGAAATTAATCACAACGTTGTAACCAGTTTATCTCAAACAAGATCTGACGTCGGCACCGATTACAGATTGTATCGTTAATCTGCATGGCTGATGATTATGTTCAATGGCTTGTTATATTGGATTCTGTATTATGTATCTCGCTATGATCCAACAATCGACTCTATCACGTATTATATTAAAGACAATCTTAGAATGGTTGTTATAGGAATGACCATAATTGAGAGTAAAATATATACAGATCTGACATATAAAGTAACGTGAAATGATTTTCTGCTTGTCCGGTTTGGTTAATAATCTAATAACTGTTGAATATTCACATAATTACAAAGGATGTCAAGATTATTATTATTTACTCACTCAACAACAGTAAATCAGATCCTTTCAGAACAAGAATAGACTTCATCTAGAGCATTGGTTTTATAATTACATTTCATTAAACAACAAAATTCACGTATTTTTAGCAATAATAACAAAGGCACTGAACCCTTAACCATTATTGGCAATAACTGAACTATTGCTGCTTTCTCCATAACTTCCTTGAGGTTTTAAATCTAGCGTCGAATATCCGGGGTTGGTTCAAATTGACGTACGTAATGCCCCGGGAAGTAGTGTCCGTGACTAATGGTTTCCTACTCACCCGTTATTTGGTGTTACCGACAGATAAATTAGATGACCCGGAAGGAAATTGGAAAAACCAATGAAATGTTCTGAAATTGTACCGTAAGACATTTATAAGTTGTTACATTTAGGATGTGTTTCCTTCAGTCATGATGTTCTAGTGTAATTTATTCATACGCTATTGTAAGCAACCTTTGACAGAAGTCATGATAAGATCGAAATAATACTACATTGAACTTATTTAATTGAGTCGGTTAGAAATACGTTAAACAAAACATAATAAAATTATATTAAATAATAAACGAATAATTAGTAAAATATTAATAAGAAAAGTTACAAAATATGATTATTACTTGAACAATTGTTCATCGATATACTTGATTTTTTATTTATAACATATCTACTTAGATTATTACATATATGATGGTTGTGATTTGAATTACAGAAACTCTCATTATAATACTCAACGCGGTAACCATGAAAACATCCATTAATTTAATGAGAGCATCCGTCAAGGAGATGTGACCAGCCAGAACAATAAAACACTGGAGGAGACAGAAAGTGAAATTAAAGCGGTACCTACAACGGCGGAGGAAGCGACACGAATCTGCCTCGAGTAGACGAGTTGATCTAATGAGACGCGGCCAATTATGCGACGCTCCGACGAATTTATGCTGCTCGCGCTGTTAGAATAAATCCAAGCTTTTTGCACAGATAAAATATGAGGTGTAAATCAAGAGGTGAAGCGAAACACTAATAGATCTTGGATAAACGGCGATGTTTAAGATTAAACATGCGTGTTACAAACCAGATTTAAACATTTTTTACACCTACGTTATTATTCGTATTAAGTCTGAGTTACAATTTTTTTTTTATAAAATATTTCGATATTTTCACATTAATCAATATGCAAATATTACCATTGTTTGTAGTAATAGGTTTAAGGTTAGTTTTTAAATGACTTTAAAATAGGGGGAGTTTCGTTTAGATTTTTTTTTTATGTTTGTTACCTCATAAGTCCCTCATTTATTAACCGATTTGGAAATTTCCTTTTTTGTTTGAGAGGCTATACATTCCGTTTGGTCTCACTTAAATTTGAAAAAAATACCACCTCTATAGGTAGGTGTAAAATACGAACCGAACCTAAGAAATTTAAATTCTTGAAATTGACTGACTGATTGACTTGAATTGAAATACCGGTGAAATATTAACATCCTCAGATCATATAGATGAGTGATCTGATTCATGTGGTGGGATCATTACACACCCCAAAGAACGTAAGTTCCGTGAAATCGATTTTCTACAAATCAAACTAATTGAAAGCGTCCAAAAGAAACTGGCGCACGCGCACCTCTATAAATAAACGCAAGATGGCGGTCGACCCCTCAAACAGATGCAGTAGACAAAAAATATTCCAATAAGATGAGATTTTTGTAAAGTGCAACTATGCTACTCAACATAGTAGAATGCAGTTAGGCATCATAACAGTGGTTATTAAGTATTATTCAAATGCTATTAAATAAAAGTACCCAGGAAGAAAAATTTGTAACGTATGGCAAGTAAAATTTCTGTGGCGAAATTATCGCTCAGCTTAAATTCGCAGTACGAACGAAAACTGAAGTTCTGTAACGCTAATATTTAAATGGTGATTGTTACTATCTATAATTTTACTAAACTTCAAATAATCATAATAATTTATAACAGTTATTCTTAAGTATCTCAAAAATACTTCATGCAGAATTTGATAAATTGGAATAGTAAATATTATATTTACGGATACTTCTACTTGACGTTGACTTAGGTAATGTAGCCATCGTGGTAAATGTCTAAATTCAGGTTGATAGCTGTTCCTTTTGATCATAACGGCATCAAAACTTCGTCTTACAACCCGAAGGCTTGAGGTGGTTGCGTGCAAGTGTCGCTCAGTTGCCAATTACCTAGTAATATCGCGTTTCATGTGATATTCGACCTGATTTTTCCGTGTCCGTAAATATTTGCACATTAAAACATGATACTTCCCGAATGGATAACGACACGTTATAGATTTTTGGAGATCGACGTGTATTTGTAAAAGATTTCAATATTAGTATCTAATAAAAATGACATAAAAACAAAATATTATCTGAATGTAGCGTTTTATTGAATGTAGACTATATTATAAAAATATAAATCAGGGAAACTATGTTATACAAAAGAAGGAGCATGTCGGATTAATTCTGAATTTGTAAAGAGCTTTTACAATCAGTATGACCGCAATAACTTTAGCCACTGAAAATGATATTCAACGATAATGTTTTATTAATATTGTAAATAAAATGTCATTAGATAAACTTTAGTAAGATTAAACATAACTCACATACTTTCTAAATAATAAGGAAATATTAAATATAAAGCTATGACATTGATGTGTTTTATTAACAGTGTTGTTCAAGTATTTCATGTGAGAGAAGTAATGAATAAACATGTAGTTCATGTATATAAATAGTTAATATATTTAAAATAAATAAAAAAATAAGTCCAAAATTCTTGGAATTCGCAATTCACGTATGGTGCGAATGATTATTAGTATGATGAGGTTTAATTTTACTTGTAACACCTTCGTGGTTTACAATGTTAATGTAAATTACTGTAATAGCTATAAATATATTCATTAACGAAATTATTTGATTGATGAAATTCATATCACCAAAATCTCAAGAACCACTTAAGCATTCATAATTTCGTTGCATAGTGTTTCTATGAATATAAGTATATACCATCATACGTTGTGCTTGCGGATTGTTGCAAAACAAATTAATACTAATTTAATAACTATAATATAAACTAGTTTTCCTTCTTTACGTAAGAAACTTCTGTGCACAACTTCATGATTGTAATAGCCATAAAATCAGCCTAATCAGGCTACATGTTGATTGTCAGTCAATTATTTGAAATAAGTCAATGAAGGTGAGGTATTAACACTGCTTTTTCAGTACAATACTGATATTTAGGTTAAGCGCACGAACGAACGCTGCCACCGAAAGCCGACTACGAGAGGAAGCGGATGCGTCGCTGTCGCCTTTTTTAATAATTCTATTTTATATTCCGGTCGCGACTACGATTGTGGCGATTAAAAATAAAATTTTCTTTTCATCTCCTTCACTTCTGTGTAGGTCGTGTAATAACTTCCTACCAAAAATTTTGTTTTTGAAGTCTACTTCCCACAATCATAAATGTTCATAATTCACATTCTGTTTTCCTGTTTGTCTGCTGGCCCTTAGACCTTGGCTGAGTCTAAATGGATATTTTAATGAGTGTATGATTCTTTTTTTGATAAACATTGTTTACGATGAAAGTTATAGCCGTAAACAACTTGCAATGATTGCTAGAATTAATAAAAATTCACAGCTAACATTGATAAGCGGACACTGCGTATTATTACCGGTATGACTGCCTAAAACATCAGCTTCGCCCTAAACATATAATTGTTTATATGTATATATAAGATAAAATTATTTTGAATTTGATTTGTGCATTTAAAATGTATTAAGAAACTACTTATAAAAATACAAATCCCAGATCTTAATAAATCTCGGCTCCGCAATCACATCTTGTGTCGCTCTCAAGATCATTCATCGCAAAATAAAATCATTTTGTACGAATGATTTATAACTCTTATCAATTCTCATCGCTCAGACAACTTGGCTCATCTAATAAAATTAGTTGTGACAGAAAATTACACCATCGGTTACACAGGAAACGGTGCTATTTCCAAACGTCATACGCCGAAACCAATGTGACGTTGTCACGCGACACCTTCAAAATAGTGGCAATCTCATCTACAAACCAGAAAACTTCAGCCACAGCTTTATTTTTGGACTATAAGGTGTAGAATTGAGCAATGAATCGCTTTTAAAACCGCAAACTTCTGTGTTAAGCGATGCAGTATCATTTTTAGAACCGACATCGATACTTCACGCGCTTGTGTCTCGCGTGCAGTTTTTAATTGCTTCTTTTAGAACCTGAAATGTTTTAACGATTCCATTCATTTAAATAACCATAAGTGCATTGTATTTACAAAATTTATAAATATTTCTATGTTTTGGAAACTTTCAATCGGTGAACGGGTTTCATTGACGCATTAAAAATAATTTTCCTAAGATATAAAATATAAATTACGAGGATTAAAAAATATTTTTTCATACTGATTATGTATGTCATATTATAATTCAACAGTTAATTTTCTATATAAATAAGTTTGATAACCCACTATTGATATATACCTTTAAATATTTTCTTGCAATAAGTATAATTTCGTTGAGAACATCTTTATGTTCAATAAATTAAAATAAGCAAAAATGCAAGCATCTCTAAAATATCAGAACAACAGTGTTCCTATGTCGTTCATCTGTCAAATAATATTCTGAGAAGTAACATGTCCGTCCGTAGGAAATCGGAAGTCGTCAAATTGGTGAATAGTGTCCTTTTGTATTAACCTGTCACAATGGGCCAGTTCAACGTTAATAACAATTTCCACTATCTTGAGGTTGATCTAATTTCATAAACCACTTTTATTATTTTTGACTAAATACTTTTTTACTAAAATAATTGATATTTATAATACTGGAATAAATTATGAAATAAAATATCAAAAATAACATAAATATTATAATTGATTAAAATTTCCATTTTAAATATAATTTTTATATATAAAATATAAAAAGTTTTAAATATAAAAAGTATTAATATATTTAAATATGAAATATAAAAAGTTTGTTTTATATAAAAAGTTTGTTATATTTAAATATAAAAAATATGTTTAAATATAAAATTACATATTTGAATATAAAAAGTTTGTTACTCAAAATAACACAAGAAGAAAATCAATACGGCTATAAATCAACAATCTTCTACTAACATTAACACAGACTGTTGGAAATAAAAGAAAACACTTTTTAAACATATAAATCATATTCGCGACCCTAATAAAACAGTCAACGGCACTAAAAATAAAATCATCTTATATTTGAAGCTATCTAATATTAAAGAAAGCTATGAATTAGATGCAATGTCCTCTGAATAAATTTCCAGAGAAGAGACAAACGACGTAGTTTGTATGAGAAATGGTTGGGTATAGAGTGTTCGTGGTGTAAGTGTACGAGGTGTAGATCCTTATAAGGTTGTTTTGGTTTGGTTCGGAAGCTATTTTATTGGGTGTAAATACATGGTCTTGATTCTTATGTTTTCTTTGAAACGATTCAAATTCAATAATTCTGTAGTGGCTGTGCGATGTACGTCACTAACAGTAATGACCAATCTACCCACGGCCATCGTAATAACACAAACGAAATATTTATGAAGATAATTTAAAACACAAGATGGTATCGATGCGAGATAAATATCGTTGGAGTCACTAACGTACTAGTAGTAGTATTGACCACTATCACTCCGAATAGTCTAGTGGCGGAAAGGATAATACAAGATAAGGAAAGAGAATGGGGTTGGATGATTAAATCACGCAAGCACGCAGAACAATTGAAACCATGTTATTACTAGTTAAAAGATTGATTGGCATGGCGTTTGCGTACTAAGTATACGTGTAACTTCTCCGGCACCACGTTTAGAGATCTTTTTGGATACTCTCCAAGCTATCAAAAACATATAACACTGAATCACAAAAGATGCATGTCCCATATTATACTTTTTTCTGCGATATTTTTGTCTTTGTGGGATAGTTCATAATTTTGTCTGAAGTTGATCATTTTGTCTGAAGTTCATTGGTCTTTGACAGTTTTGTAAGACGGTTATTTAAAACATTTTTACAATTTGTAAGATAATAGTTCTTGGTGAAATATTTACAGATGTTATTTACAAACACACACTAGAATTGGTCAGAACAGAGTTCATCGATCCCCCAACTAAATATGTATGTGAGTAAGCATTTTACAATTTTTCTCATATTTTAAATTCAGGTGTCTGTAAGTGTACAACTGCTATTTTTTATTTTAAGCATAGAAACAATAGCAACCTAAAGGTGATGACCATCATACTCATAACTCATAGAAAGTGACTCATAGAAATAATTTCACTAACCTATCTATAGTCTAGTAAAATTAACCATTTGTATTTTATATCGATTAAAAGTCAAGATAGATTATAATTAGATAAAACGTAATTTCAAAAATGCCAAGTGCGTGAAAATGTTATATATAATATGGTATTTATAATATGATACCTTAGAACCTGAATTTTTAAACGTAAGGGCTCGTCAAGTGTCACCTGTCAAAAGTCTCCTCGCCACAGTGTAGCCGTACCTATGGGCGACTTTAAATTGTTGTTGAGATAATTATCTGCACCATGAATATTTCAGGATACACATGTAATCAAACGGACCGCAACATAGACCCCACATACGTATGAGGCATTTCGAAATATCAAATTAGTGCGCGCCAATTTATGTGTGGTAATGAGGCAGTCGTAGACAAATTGTTATTCTTTTGTTATTTGACATTATACACCACATAAAATACCCAACGAATCACCTATTTATAGAGTAGCGCCACTTGTTCTCACATTGTAAGCGAATAACTCTAGCGTAGATAAATAAAATGTATCGAGAATTTTTTTAAGAACTGTTATTGAGGAGGAATTAATTTGTTACGAGGAGCGATTAATATTAACGTAGAAATCTTCAAAGGTTTCAAGAGCAATCTTAAAGTAAAAGACTTAAGAAAATTTGGATTGGCTATTTGAACGGTGACATAAGTAAAAAAGAAATATGCATTGAAATAATGGATGTTAGAATTTGATCACTAATACATTGACCCCTGGTGATAGATAAGTATAAAAGAATGATTTTATAAGTACAACAGAATCACGTATAAGTTGGGAAGGTTAAATATATGAAACAATCACCGAAATATATGTTAGAGCAAGCTTAACCTAGCCAGGTATTATCGATTTTATTAGCGATTCATAAAGAATAATTTCATGTGGGTTTCTGTGGATACGTTTTTGGAAGGTATCGTTGTTATGATTGGTATTATTATTAGTTGTTATGATGAGCTGAAGCAACAAGAATGATCTATTTTTTACTTTAATAATCTGTTGCTTATATTTTATTTGTTAAATTTCCATAGTTACAGGACCCTTATAATTAGATTTAAAACGCACTGCAAAAGTTTTAAACGTGACCTGCACGATTAATTTCAATGTTATTGTTTTGGTCTGAATATTTCAATAATAGTGGTAAAAATAACGCTTCGCAGTAAGGCCTAAATTCGAGTTTGTTAATTAGGTGGATCAATGGACAATGTGGGGCGGAGTACGTTATCTTCCCAATAATGGAGGTATTATTCTAATTTCGAACAATGCACCCAAATTAATTCAGTCTTGTCTTATTGCCAGGTCACGTCTCTCTTTGTATTGGGTTCTACAACTGAATATAATAATACTTATCAGGTGACATTGTGTAAGCTCAACATATTTTTGTCGCTTTCTACTTGACAAACATAATAGTTGACATTCTATTTGTTTCTCTGCAGATATATATATATATATATATATATATATATATATTCATATATATGTATTATATTAAAGAAATTTTAATAGGATATGTATATGTTTGGAATTTAACTTCAATTTAATTATAGTTATCGTATTCAAATGAGATACCTTCGTAGGTTTATAATAGGGTAATACAATGTTAACCTTGTCACGCGTTAAGTCACATACCCACCAGCTATATTCGGTCAACACATCCTTTCGGGCTTCCGGCGACAAAATAAGTCAAAACTTATCGATCGCATAAAATTATCGGATATTCTTAAAAATCTCACGTCCACAAGAAGGTTGCCATTGTTTTTGGAGAGAAAAAATAAAGGCTGAGAAAGTTTTTTGTGTCCAAGGGCGTAGGCTTGCAGGTTTGCATCTGCTCGACACATGCGATCACTAAACCGACCTTTACATGAGAAGTTTGCGAAAGAAATAGTACTGCTTGTGGTGAATATCGATAAGAATAGCATCGAATAAAAGGCGAGGAAATTTAAAAACAAGAAGATATGCAATTTAAATAAAATTTATTTATATATTGTTGCAATACAATCAGAACTGACATTAAATGTCGATGTATGATCGAAACATTAAAGCAGTATTAATGTATTCAACGTTCAATCTCTTTATCGATTTACTTACGAAATATGAAAACTTAAATTAAAAATACATATCTACTATACTATTTATGAGTTTCTTCCGTCTTTGCCATTTTACGGTACATAAGAATATTAATTAAATGCACACAAATATATACAAACTTCATAATTATTGTTTTTGCTTTTCTTTCTATAACACGCATTTAGTGTTAAATAATGATGTAAAATATTTTTTAAATTAAATATAAATCCAATTTCATAAACATATTTCAAATGCCGTACATGGACAGGTCACAGCCGATATTTAATATGATATCGATACCAGCATAGATAACATCACTATAAGATGCCATAATTCATCGGTCCCGAATTCGAAAGGCCGTTAAGATTTACCCACATAATTGGGGTTCTAATAAAAAACTTAACTTGGTACTGTTTGTAACAAGTTTTAATTACGTATTAATCAAATATTAATACTAGTTATAATTATTTTAATACTTATTAAACTCAAATGCGTATCATTTGATACTACTAGCTTTTAAAATTATAATTATCATCATCATCGTCACCATTTTTACAACCTTTAACTGTCCCACTTGTGGTCTCAGGTCTCGTCCTATGTAAGAACCACCACGTGTCGAGTGAGGTTTGAAAATAAAACTGCACTAACCTCACGGAGAACGTTCCGGGTTTCTCACAATGGTCTCCTTCACAAAAGCAAGTAATCATTGTTATCTGACCCACATAACTCGGAAATAATTAATCTTCAAAATTCATTAATGGATCCCCGTCAATGACCAAACTGTGATTATATTTTAAGACAAAGCACACTTACACTTGAAACATGTATTTAAAATAACATAATTATTCGCAGCAGTGAACTTAAAGATTAAAAGTTTAACAAAAATTGTTTCTTTTCTGCTTCATAAAAGTTGTGTTGGTGCAAGCGAGACAATTACTCGTTTAAAAATAACCGGTACTAAGTTAAGAGGGTAAACATAATATTTGGCGAACATTACTTCAATGTTTTTAGCATGCAGCTAAACACCATGTGCAGCACGTTTATAGACAATTGGTTTTTGTTTTTTACGATTTTGTTGTTGTTTTGGAATTACGCTTCGTTTGGCTTTGTACGACTTGTGACTCTCCTGTATTGTGCATTTTATATTTGGTTATACACAGCTATCGATAACCGTTATAAAGTAGCTTGATATGATTCAAACCTTACTTTTGGTTTTCTTGTCGTTTAAAACATTTAAATTCGGTCCAAATATCTGATTAGATTGTTCGTTCTGCTATAGTACCTTGAACACGACTGTTTTCAAAGCACTGAAAACAAAGTAAATGGTCATTAACCAGAGCACTCTAAGCAATATCTCGTAATGGCGACGTTGAAATAATATATTTAGAGCGAATTTATTGCGTTCAGGTGTACCGCTCTCGGGGCTATTTTGGGATGTTACGGCACTTTAGAGTATAGTTTGTTAGGTCGATATGCAGGTAGCATGAGGGTTATTTTGTGTAGCAGTTCAATATCTGTTCAGAGTTGCAACATAAGTCTCAGATTAATTAACAGAAAAGATGTAGCAGCATGTCAATCTGACCTATTTTGCAAGCTATAACAATTATTTTGTTTTGACTTAAGTGTTGAAGAATATGGACACGAGATTTTTAATAAATGAAAAATGTCAAAATCATGCAATTGAAGTCCCAGAGTAATAAGTGAACGTCACGACTCTGACCAATTGAAAGAACGAGTAGATCAAAGCAAGTAAAAACAAGGAGTGAACAACTCACGCACATACTTACACAGAATTTGAATACTTGAATTGAATTCACACACATTCAAATCTATTAGCGAACTAGAAACAGTTCAATCTATACTTCCTTTGTTCCAGATGAAAGCAATTCAGAAATAGAAGTAGCGACAAATGAACGACTACGGCTAATTTGCGGCCTGAAACAAAAAATTCAGGATCAATCCATTCAATGGTTTCTGAACGGAAAATTTTTGGATACCTTATCAAAAAACCGAATTTCACAGCAGAGGCAATGGTGAGAATTTTTTTAGTAAAGCATATAAAAAATTATAGAAGACAAATTGTGGCGTAAATATAAGAACTTATAATTTAGAAATATTTTTTGTCTAAATTTTTAAATTTTTTCGTGGTCTCCGTCAATGCTTGACTACATTCAAACACTGACGTGGGCAGATTATGTAATCCTTCGCGGTACGCGTAATACATGTCCAAACCGAATATTCTCGTTTTTGGAATCATAATGGATGTTTACACTAACTTAAGAAATTATATAAAATTTCGTTTTAACATCATTGGCTTATCACCGATTTCAGGTCTTTACATAAAAAATGATAACTGTTTCAAATAAACAAATAGATTTATGTTTCCTTTCCACAAAAAGTGTTCGAAGTCGAAGTATTATGAGTATGTAAATCGCCAGAGACACAAATTTATAGCCCTTAAAATTATTTTAGATTCAAAATAACTGATAGTATTTTCCTCTGCAGAGGAAAATCGCAGCCAAAATACTTCGAAATTCAGCATACAAACTTCGTTTCAACAAGAGCTTGCATCAATATTTACGTATTTCTATTCAGAGACGTTGAAAACACATAATAATTCATATGCAACAGCCATACAGCACGCGATTCTATTCGAGGCATCTGAAAACAAACTGTCGATCATAACATTCTTCATCAATCACAGGCTTATATTCGCATCGGATTATGAGACCAAATATTGCACTAAATTATTATTGCTCATAAGCTTTACAACATGGAATGAAAATCATGTGCTTCTTATTGTAGAATTTACGAGAACTCAGTTTGGAGTAGGCCAAGGAAATTTTCTACATGCGTTATAGAAATATTAGGTCATTAATTTTAATTCATCCGATGGATCATGTGAAATCACTAAGTGACCCAATGTAATTTAAAAACACAATTAATGGTTTTTTTCATTCATTTTTAACTTATATATTATTTTGAAATTAAGAATTTTAAAATAATAATATTACATACAATATTAAATCTTCTATTTTCAGTTAAAAATTTTAAAATTCGTTAATTTAAAATTTTACAGGTTAAGAATTAAAAGTTTCCAGGCTAGGGATGGCGGTCGGTACACATGTCAAAATGGAAATGAAAATGAGCGGGCACTGGGTGTCACCATCAAACACAAAAAAGATCTTTTTGCATTCAACATGGAAGGTACTTCACATTTTTTTAATATAACGGTTTTTATAAAAGGTATCCGTAAGTAATATTTATTACCAGTATTTTATGTTCACTTTGAAATGTTGTATAAAATTGACTATTTTAAATGAATCTACATTTTATTTCTGTATCTTGCTTCTTTTGATAGTTCCTGTGATGTCTCAAAAATATTATTTATTTATAAAAGTAAAATATACATTATAATATTAGGTATTAATTTCAAAATGACACGAAATTGCATTGTAACGTTATACGTTGTATGGAGTACGTTGATTTCTAATTTTCATTCACATTTACATTACGTCTATATACGATTATTAAAACCTAGTTAAATCCCTAAATTCTAGTGCAAATTCAGAGTATCATCTCCATGTATAATGTTATCAAAACAATACATTTAAGTAAGATTTTGAGTTAATTTAGTAATAAATGAACTTTTTTACATTTCAAAGACTTACTACTAATGTAATAAACAATTGTTACAGAGTACGAATCCGATGTAAATAGACAAAGATCGATGAAGGAGATACTGTCTCAGCGACACGATTTACCACTAGAAGAAAACAAACAAGTAGAATCTAATATAAAAAGATTTGCCAGGAACTATAGCATAAAAGAATATGACTTCAGGGATGAGGAATTTGATGATGAAAACGAGAAATTTGCACCGAAATTTAAACATCCTATGAAAATGGTCAATGAAGGTATTAGGACACCTGGGACTTCTATTCGATTCAGATGCGCCGCTGAAGGTAACTTTATTTATATTAAAAATGAGTTTGAATAAAAAATTTATATTCAAATGTATATATTTCGATTTTGTTTTTCTCGTGGATGTTTTTGGTTCATATTCTATCGTAACTCGAAAGGCGTCAACGACATAATTTAATCCTAGAATTTTAAGACATTAGAATTTTGTAACTTCTTTTTTAGGAAATATTTGATCACAAACGGGAGAGAGTTAATTAAGGCACAAATACATATTAATAAAAATAATTGTGTTAAGTGATACAAAAGCAATAGCACCGTAGATATTTAATCGTAAATTCTATATCAGTTCTAGATAAAAACCGTTGACCGTAACCCGTTTTAAATGCGGGTAAACAAACAATATTTTCACCTCGACGTGTCACCGAAAATAGCCGCTAACCGTTAGTTAGGAACATAAATAGCTGAAAGAGTTTTATTATCTCGTAAACTTTCGCAGGGAATCCTACGCCGAACATAACGTGGTTCAAAAATAACGGTACATCCATATCGAGAGACTATTTTCCACCGTCATATGGAAGATGGTCCATGGTACTTGAGGAGTTAACAAAAGCTGACAATGGCAACTATACTTGTCTTATTTGCAATGAATTGGGCTGTATCAGCCATACCTATGTGCTCCACATTCAAGGTAAGCTTGTTTCAATTGGACATAACTAAAACAAACAGCAATACAAAACGAAAGTATTATTATTTTTAAATACGTCCCCAATATTCATATAATATCTACTGAACATCGGAATCTTATTATATAATTACTCTGTTCATTATCTAGAGGGTTTGAGGTGGGATGAGTTATTAGATCCATCACGTACTAGTCAAGACCAGAGACCAATTTTTGTCAATGTAACTTCTTTCATCATCATTACAACTCATAATTGTCCTACATGGGCTTGTAAATTAATTTTATGTTTCGTAATTTTAATTATTGATTTCATTAATGAATTAATGATCGATGAATTAACTTTTTCGTTAACTGGTATGTTAATAAGAAATTAATACCTAGGTTCTAGGGTAGAACGCTTATATACAAAACCGGTCCTCATACAAGAAGCTGTCAATCAATCTAGGCTGGTTGGGGAAACTGCTACGTTTAGTTGCGAGTTCCAATCTGACTTCCATCATTATGTGTTTTGGATGCACTTAAAGAAAGATGAGTACATTTACAATGAGCCCAACGATGATGAACTGAATAAAGAAGCTATTGTGTACGCAGGTCATCAGAACAAAATAACGGTATGAGTTGATGACTAATGCATGCGATTGAGTTATATATATAAGTATTATTGTTTATAAATGAATAAATTTGTTGTTCCTGAACTGAGGTTCATGAACTAATGAAATTAAGATAATGCGATTGGGTTTTGTACATCGGCATTGTTAACATTTTGCACAGACTAATGGATGGATATATAATATAATCAAAGAGTCGATAATATACGTATTATAAACACTTTTATATTATATATATTATATAACTCGAGCATTAAGAAGCTCCAGTTAAAAATTGTGTTTCTTCTTTTATTACATAAATTTATAAGCTAATCGAAGCCTAGAGTAAAATAGTTATCAATTTGTTTAGTTCCATGAAATAAAATTATTTTTGCTAAGCTCCTTTATCCATCGAGTACCTTTAAATGTTTTAACTTCGTATTTATGTTGCAATTGTTTCAATAATTTAGCTTAGTTGACGAATTCTTTTAAATTTCAATTACAAGAATCGAAATAAATTGCTGTTCCTAATAAGTAAACTGACTGCTTATGTATGATTTCTGATACGGATGCAAAAATATTTTCTAAATGTAATGACACAACAATTACAGAGTCAGAATTCAGATGACAAACCGGAAAAACTTACTCTTTACAATGTAACAAAAGAAGACGAAGGATGGTACGTTTGTGTTGCGATGAATTCTGCAGGCAATACGACCGCTAAAGGATACCTCTCTGTTACAGAATGTAAGTAATATTTACCGAGTTTATTATTTATACATAATTTACCATGCAAATCACAATAATTTACCACAATAGAAGTTCCAATTAAGTTATGAAACATTTTTTAATAATTTATTATTGAATTTCGTTTATTATTATTTTGTTTGAGAATTCATTTTAACGTACTTTATATCTACGATACTATTTATTAATTGTTTAGATGAAAAGTTGTTCATAATATGTATCCATATAAGCTGAATATATTAATTACGAAATATTTTTAATGTGCATGTAGATAAACCTATGCAAAGATCGATGCCGGAGACTTTATCACAGTACAAAGCGGAGGCGCTTTCAGGTAACAACAAAATTGAAGAAAATCTCACTGGTGATATAAATAGATTCGCTAGAAGCAATAAACTTAAGGAGTATGATAGCAAAGATGAAGATCTTGATGATAGAAATGAGAAAGAGCATCAAATTTATGGTCATGTAGACAATACTACGATGAAATTTAAACCGAAATTCAAACATCCTTTGAAAATGTACAATATGGAAATGAAGCCGGCCGGAAGTTCTATAAGGTTCAGATGTCCCGTAGAAGGTAAGTGTGTGATAATAATTAATAAGCGATATAAAACGTTTCATCAAATATGTAGTTGTGTGTGAAAAATATATTTTATAACCTTTCGCAGGGAATCCTACACCCAACATTACATGGTTCAAAAATAACGGAACACCCATATCGAGGTCTTATTTCCAACCGTCATATGGAAGATGGTCGATATCATTGGAAGAGTTAACGAAAGCTGACAATGGCAACTATACTTGTCTTATTTGCAATGAATTGGGATGTATCAGCCATACCTATGTGCTCCACATTCAAGGTAAGCTTGTTTAATTATAACTTAATTTAAATGGGAGATACTTATATATGTTCAGTTAAATCAATGAAAATAAATGTTAACATGTTACTATCGCATATTTAGGGGAACATATTTTATTTATTCGCTTCTATTTAGAGAATCTCAATGTTTTTAAGATTTGAGCCCCTGTATTTTTGCCACTGGATTTATACCTTTAAGTATTTCGCAATGGAAGTATATAATCCCAATCCTTTCTTAATCCTTATAAATAATTTCTTTAGAAAGGTATCCGTCAAAACCGTACATTGAAAAGGGATATCCTGGAAATATAACGGTTTTGGTAAACGACACGGTCCAATTATCTTGTCCACCGGTTTCGGACCTGGAACCCGGCATGTACTGGATCAGGCCTTCGATGAATTATTCGTTAAGAGACGTTGACGTGGGACCGAGTGACGCACCAATACCAGCTGGATTACGTATAGAGGTCTAAAGATTTGATTCAGGTGGTGGTCTCTTGGGCTCAAGGTTTAAATATTCAAAAGGATGTGAGGTTGAATGTCATACACGTTTGTACATCATGTGATCTTCACGTAGTTTTTTATTCCGAAGATCATTAATAATACTGTAATGGAGATACTATGCGTTATTTTTTAAAAGATGTACAAACACGTTTGCCTTTTTCATTATTCAGCTGAGGTTTAAGGGCTTCAATGTGTATCTGCTTTGTTTTTAAGTTCAAGATTTTAAAAAATCCCTAATTAAAATATCATTAATGTTCAATTTTACTATACTCATTTGGTGAAGGTTTTCTGGAATATTAAGTCGGTGATGGTATTAATAATAATTAACATTTAAGTTTTAATAACTCATAGGTTTCGTAGTAGTGTTCTTGACATGTTAATATTAGAATTTTAATGAGTAATAAAATGAGGGTACAATTTTAATAATTTCTCCAAATATTATGTCATAGACGGCATCTCCATTATAAATCTGAAGGAGTTTTTATAAAATACTCCATACACTAACCAATGTTTATTAGAGTTATAAATGTAACTAAAATGAAAAATATTAGTTAAATGATATTTTTCGAATTTTAATATATTGGTAATGTTAATAATTTGATGTGCGAATTAATATTTCTTTCACAAACAAGTAACAGATCTTTAGCTGTTTAATTTGGTAGTTTTGAAGCCAAAGATTAACACTCATCGATTTGTTTATAGAACGTTTATACGCAAAACCAGTCCTCACACAAGGAGCTGTCAATCAGACCAGGTTGGTTGACGAAACGGCTACGTTTAGCTGCGAATTCCTATCTGACTTACATCCATATGTGTTCTGGATGTACTTTACGAAAGACGAGTACATTTACAATGAGACCGATAACGGTGGTTCAAATAAAGAGTCGATCGTGTACATAGATGATCAGAAAATAATAACGGTGAGGGTTGATGACTAACGCGTGAAGTTGGGTTTTGCATGTCATTGTTGTTAAAGTTTTGCCCGATTGTTTTAAACCAATAAAGAGAATCGGCTGAGTTGTTGATTTTAATGTGCTGTTCAATTATTAGTTTGCATGCGGTGTTCATTATTTCAATGCATTAGTTTTTCATTACACGATTGCATGGTATTAAATTGTATTGCTAACATTTTGTTTCAAACTTACTTTAGAAATTTGTGTTTGCACAATCTAATAACTTTACTTTTTGCACGAACATTTGCACTCGTTTATTTTTATATTTTGAGAGTAGCGATTGCATTTTATGAGATTTATTTTAATTTAAAAAATATTTGGTTATAACTGATTATAACAATTATACCTTGACTCAATTATATTTAAGTATTCGTATTTAATTTCTTTTTTGGGCCATTTTTTAATTACATAAATAAATAACAACAATTGCAGAGTGAGAATCCAGATGACAAACCGGAGCAACTTACTCTTTATAATGTTACAAAAGAAGACGAAGGATGGTATGTTTGTGTTGCGCTCAACTCTTTAGGCAACACGACTGCTAAAGGATACCTTTCTGTCGTAGAATGTAAGTATTCCTTAAAATAATAAAAATAAGTAATTTATACTCACTTATCGAATTACTTTTTAATTTCTACAAATTACTTGAGTATAAAAAATTGTTTGAATCACATCTAATTTATGTCGCTTTCACAACCATTATCATTATATTAAGTCACACTTTTGGGCTCGAGTCCCTTCTCACAGTGACAGAGACACACAGAGACAGGATAGGCACCACGCAGAGCAAGTGTAGATTGGCATACTTCACACATCCTTGATAACGTTAATAATAATAATCTTCTCAGTCGAACAGAATTGTCAGGTAGAAATTTAAACAACAAATTGAAACTAAACTTATGCATTATTAATTAAAGATATATTGGAACGTTTCAGCATTTCCAGTTACAGCACCATTGGACCATGGAAAACATACGCTACTAGTAAATATCCTAACAGCGGTGTTAGGTGCTATGTTCTTCGTAGCTGCTATAATAGTCGTGATGGTATTCAAGAAACTGAAACGGGAGAAGATAAAAAAAGAACTTGCGATAGAGACGGCGAGAGCGGTAATAGTTACGCATTGGACGAAGAAAGTGACTGTTGAGAAGCCGCAGATGAACGGCTCTCCCAACACCACGGGTGAAGGATTGGTAAGGGATTCGTTTTTTGTGAATGTAATTAGAAAATAAATGTTCGGCAATATAGATTGTATTAAGAAGAAGGATGAAGGAAGAGTAAAGAATTTATGGTATTATTATGATTGTAGTGTAGGACTAAATGATATACGTGTTTAAAAGAATAACACTTAGGACGTCATAAAGAGAAGTCAAATAACCACACGTTAATGTCTACATAAAACTGGTTTAACCTACTTTTAGACCTAACATTATTACGACTTTGGCTATTGTATCCAACCTGGTAGACGCAGAGCGGTAACGTTGAGTACCATAACACATCGTTAGAATTTCTAAAATGGTTCTAATAAAAAACACTTTTTTATTATCATATTGTGTTATCATAGTCATCAACATTTAATAAAACTCTCCAAGTCTAATGGGGTCGTCAAACACTTTAACTTCCACTTAATAGTAATTATGTTTGGTCCCTAGTTAATGCCAGTGGTAAAGATCGAGAAGCAGAAACTACAGCAAGTCCAAAGCAACACGTGTGACTCGATGATGATGTCAGAGTACGAGTTGCCAGTGGACATCGACTGGGAAGTGCCCCGGGAGTCACTGTCATTGGGCAAGATCCTTGGGGAGGGCGAGTTTGGGAAGGTGGTGAAAGCTGAGTGTATCGGGATCCTCAAGCCTGGAGTGCAGTCAGTCGTTGCTGTTAAGATGTTAAAAGGTAGGATTATATTTGTATTATAAACTAGCCGCTACGCGTCCATTTCGTTGTGCACAATATACTTAGTTTTATATCAATTATTACAAACGGTTAACAATGAAAAATCGGTTTTCAGTATGTTTGTGATCTTGAAAACAAATCTTCGAAACTAAATTGTACTACCTACCTGTGGGAACAAAGGCATTTCTCGGGATGATAGTATCCTAGATATGCATGATATAATATGGGTGGTTAAAATTATACCAAATATTATGTAAATCCATTTAGGGGTCACCTCATATGTGCACCAACGGACAAAAATTACAAAATTATTTATTGCTTGTATATCAATAATAAACTCCGCCTACATTAAAATTATCATAAAATATTAATGATACAGATTTCAGCTATATTTAGTACATGTGACAACAAATTTTTTATGTTTTAATTTTTTCAATAATAAAGAGCACTGAGCAGGTGCCCAGAATATCTAACGCAAAATATAGACAATTCCGACGCCTTTACGACGCCTATACGCCTTTGGTTACAACGAATAAACTAGTTCAAACAAATTGCAATTCAAATTGCAGAGGGCCATACAGACGCAGAGATGATGGCGCTGGTGTCGGAGATGGAGATGATGAAGATGATTGGCAAGCACGTGAACATAATCAACCTGTTGGGTTGCTGCACACAGGACGGGCCGCTCTATGTCATAGTTGAGTACGCGCCCAACGGCAACCTGCGGGAGTACCTCAGGAATCATCGCCCTGGGAATAGGTAACTTTGATTAAGTTTCAAGTTGATGATACATGTAAATGATCGACGGAAATAATATATTGGTTCATATATACTGGTACAAACCGAGCTATCAGCTATCAAGCGGGGAGTATAACGATTAACAAGGTTAGTCTTGTGACGGACATGGTACAGGTCGGACGTATGCCAGAGCGCATCGGTGAAAGTTTCCGGTGTCTCTTAACGTAGCTATCATAAGGTCCACCATACATTACACCTAGAATTATCTTTTCACGCAGGAGTGATATTTTTATCCAATACATTACATTGATAAATTTACTTGATTCATGTTTATTTTGGTCTAGTAACATTATATAATAAGAAACAATATTATGATATTTTAGGTATGAATCACCTACGGAGGACTTAAAAGAAAAGAAGACGTTGACACAAAAGGATTTAGTGTCCTTTTCCTACCAAGTTGCTAGGGGAATGGAGTACTTAGCTTCTCGAAGGGTGAGTTAAAAACTATGAATCGTTTATGGATTTGATATTAAACTTTTATTTCGACTGTACATATTAAAATTCTTCTTATTACCCTAGTTCCTTCGCCAAGTTTCTTTCTATCCATCTGTTTTTATCCAAAACCATTAGCAAGATTTATCTTAATTTTGATAACGTATTCTTTCCCCAGTGCATTCATCGGGACTTAGCTGCTCGCAACGTGTTGGTCTCGGACGACTGTGTGCTAAAGATCGCGGACTTTGGCCTCGCAAAAGACGTCCACAGCAACGATTACTACCGTAAGAAGACAGAAGGCCGGCTCCCCGTGCGGTGGATGGCGCCCGAGTCTCT